>CAJDSM010024950.1:0-22710 GCA_903981925.1 Ostrea lurida | reverse complement strand
ATGTTTGCTCTTAAAGTGACTTGGTAAATGAAGTACCATTTTTTTTGCATAAAAAGCAGCAATGCTTCTGATTGTAGACTCTGTCAAGCTTTTTATTGGGTTGTGAACTCCCTTCCAAATTATAATGTTTAAGTACTTTCCTTATATAAATGTGCTTGTTGTCCTTTGCTCTCAGTATTTCATCCTCTTCAATACCATCTTCAAAATCATTTTCTTGTTCGACAATTTCTTTTTCTTGTTCAGTATTCTCTTGAAGACATTGTTCCTCTTCTTCAGAGCTATCACTTGAAAGTACTGCAATAAAATAAAAGGAAGTGGTAGTGTACATTGTATGTGATCATTTTTAAGGTAATAAAAAAACCAAAAAAATTTGTTAATGTGATACAAACTTTTTTTCCTTAGCTTGATAGGGGGTTTCCATTCATCATCAGACTCAAAAGACTCGGAAATACACGCAACTTTATTTTCTTGCAGACTTCTGTCATGAAAAAAGACATTTTATCAATTTCAAGTGCACAAAACATGACAAAATTTATTTTAAAAAATGTTGCCAAAGAATTTTTCTTTTAATAAAACATAGATATACATTTAGTAGAGTAAAATTATAAGATTCTTAAAGACACCAATGGGATATACCTTGTATCTTTATGTATCAAGATTCTTAAATACAAGAAATGTTTGAGAAACATAAAGAATCCCTAACCCACTCTTGCCTTCCTCACCTGGGACTGCATAAAGAGAATTCAAATATTGGCTATTTCCTTGGTGTTGAAACAAAAAAGTATTAATGAATAGTTGGTGCTATATTACATAGGCAAGAACTTACATCCTACTTAAAACAAAAAATAAGGCGGTGGAAACTACCCGTTATTTTCATCTCACAGTTTAATTATGATGCATCAATTGTTGCTTTGAGAACAAAATATAGTTCATAAAGATAGTGTAAAACAAAAGCTCTTCCTAGCGAGAGTATGTTTGAAACTTAGGCCGCATATTCAGATTGAAAACTTTCGATCTTAAATGGCCATGTGACCCTACAGACTAGAAGTTAATTCAGGGAATTTATTGTTGAATTCTCTCTCAATACAAGGACAATAACACTCGGATGTAAATTAACTTCCTGTCCCGATTTAGTTTGTTATTAAGCAAAGGAATAAGAGTTCAATTACGACTTTTGAGAGCGGACCAACTACAAACATTGAGAAATTGGTAAGTTATAAGAAGCACCTAGTGATTTATTCCGTGCATCCTTGACCCCTGACTTTTAAACCTGTTAGATCAGGGTACCAGACCGGTCCACCCTCCTTTAATAAAAATTCACACTAAGTGGTCATTTTTAACTAAGATCCTAACCTACAGGGAACAGTCTCATTCACCTCCTAATGCCAGTTCGGCCTTGATTCATTTTGCGTTCTAACCAAGCGAATAAGGGGTCAAAAAGATATTGAGCGGACAGCACATAGTCCCACTACATGACTGACCACATTGCACCTAACTCTGATAGGCTGTCTTTAGACCAATGTTTCGACCCGTAAAGTTCAGAATAGGGATCCAACCCTCACCACTTCTATCATAACAAGGGCAAAACCCCGGCTGAAACCACAAGTTTTATGTGTAATGTATTATCACCGCCAAAGGTGGTCTAAAAGATATTTGAGTAGGACAACACATGGATCCCCTATAACATAGACGACAGTCACTAAGTAAGATCCAGCCCACAGTACGTGACCCACGTACAGCTCGTTTTTCGACCGGTATTCTATCGAGCCATAGGGCTGGGTGAGAGAATCCCCATTCGAGTTGAACATCTCAAATAGGGATCAGTTAGTTCTTACCTATCTGCTATCACCGCGCACCACACACCCGTGTAAAGCTGATACAAAATGAGATCGCTTTGGAATTAAGTAATTCGGTAAGTCAACAAGGTTGGTACCAAATAGAACCTTAATTCTATTGAGACTATCGGTCTTACAAACAAATAATGCGGTCATCTACAGCTCTATAAGACCTCGGACGTTGACCGACTGCGATAACAAATATGCCCGCTTTTTTTTCAAAGCGGGCGCATATAAAGAGAGACATGAATATTATATGTTTAGTCATTTGAAGGATCTAAAGGTCAATATCAGAGGTTTACATCCATATATCTCCGTCGCGACCCTGCACCCTGGAGGTTGTTCTTGCTCCTCATTAGATGATCCCAAAAACTATCCCATATGCCAGAAAATATTGGTCATTGTTCGCTGACGTCAAAATTCAAAACAGAGTATGAAGTATATCAGTAGCCCGTCGGACACGAAATTGCTAGTGACTACAAGACACAGTAACGAGTTTATTTAAGAAAGGGAACTAGATTATTTAAAGAAAACAGAGTGAGGTTATTCCTATTAGTACCCTAGGTCCCAACGGCTTCCCGGGTACACTCTCCCTCACCGCCATATACACTCTGTTTGCGTGGTGGCTGAGTATTTTATAAAACTTCTCTTAACCCTTGTACCCCAAATGTTTGGGGCGCTACAACAAGTGCGGTGTCGAGGTACGTGAAGCACTGCTTAATTTCACAAACTATCAATCTTCATGTTTAAATGTTGACCAGCTAACGAACTATTAATACGTAAAAGACTGTGGGTCCGCAGGCTCAAAATTCCTTTAACTTAAGTATTTAATAGTTTATCACTTGCTTCCCGCCCTTCAGAAAAAGCAGGTTATACTCATCTAAACGTTACAATATTCTACATGGGTATTCTCTGAGGTATCGAGCTTACGCGTCCCCCCCCTCATACTTACACTTGAGAAATCCTTCCCTATAATCGAGTCGTAGGCGATATTCGGATGTGGATGACCTGCTCTGCGAAATGAATTCACAAACAACGTGGCGGACATCCAGAATTCGCAGCTAATCTTAAAGAGTTAATATGATCGCATATACATTGGGCTTCTTAATTATTATATGTAACAACTGATCGTTTATCTGTCCATTTCGTGTATTACAATCCTTTTCAACATGGAAGAAATATGTCCCAAACATAATAAATGATTGGTCCGCTGAGAAGTTGTGTTGGAATATTTTCACGATTCAGATCTTGACCGCATTATTTGCGGAAGTGTCAGAAGCACAGCGGTTCTCAGCTTGAAGACAATATTAAATAAAATGTGACACACTATACTGTTCAAATTACACTATTGCCAAAATATCACTATAAAAACATGTGGTTATTAAATTCCAGTTGCGAAGGGTATTCTTATAAACGCATAATTTCCCTATTTCACTATTCAATAAGTCCCCATGTCAGACTATAATTATAACAATTAAATATTTCGTTATTTGCTACCGAAAGCGAGTATAAAAACAGGGTTGGAACTTTGTTCCTGTACTCGTTTAATATGCTGCTTGCGTCCGGAGGTTACCATCTAGATAACAAATTATAAAAAACGTAATATGAACTCGCTCTCTATCTCAGTTTATTAGCCTAAACATATACGAACACAATGTCCCAACAAATCGTCTAACACTGAAACACATAGCATCCTCTTGTAGTATCTAACTCCATCCTCAATCAATTAGTCCATCCGGATCCCACTCGAATTGTTTTCCGTTTCAGATGTTGAGTCACTATTGCGCTCACCCGATTAACGAATTCTACAGGCTTCATTCTAATATACTCCAATAGGCATATATAAGTAGTCGTAATCTGTATTGTGAGGTCTGACACACATACCAAATAGATCAAAGGAGATACTTTATAACCATACATAACAGCTTTATGTAGTCGCTAAAAGCAAGTAATTGCATACTGCAAGATGTGTTCTAGCTTCTGTAGATCCTCTAAGATAGGCTCTTGATGAGGAGTCTAGCGCTATCAAATCGCCACTTCTGTGATAGCCAATAATTGGCACACACTGACTCAGTCGCCGGCGAAAACAGGAAAAGGCCAGTCAGATGTATACTAACGACTGTTTAGCTTTGGTTTGGATATCCGTACTGTTTGAGTGGATAAAACTTTCTGAGAGTGTAAGAGACACAATCTCCTAACGATACAAACAAAGCAAATCATTTATAAAAGGTACATGAAAACAACTGCAACACAGCATCTTCTCGAAACGTATCATATCGAAAGGGGGCCACTGAAAATCGGCAACACAATGTATCATTTACAAGCTGAAGACGCATGCGCTCATGTCAAACATGTAGGTTCTACACACATGTTAGTGTGATTTCTACGGTTTTGTCATGGAAATGAAGATAAAAGTCGGAAGCATAGCCCTGAACTTAGAAGTCAATAAGTACTTGTTACTATATACATGGATCCGCCGTCTCCTCCACACAAGACTAAAGAATGGTGATCGTGGGTTTCAAGTATAATCTCATCCCGATATGATTTTCCAACGACTGTGTGTGGATAAACATCCCATAAAATGCGTTGTTACAGTCTGACGCCCATTGCTTTACAACTGTTTTTTGTCCGAGAATCTCGCTGTTGTTTTGTGTCATGCACGTAACCTAGGTGGTGGCTGGAGGTGTTACGGGCTCTGCTGCTTTGGAATCTGGTGTAATTGATCCATGATGATCGTACAGTACGTGTGTACCTTGCAAGGATTTTATTGCCATACCCGACATTATCTCTACGGTTGTGATGGCAGAATCGTGTGTAACAGCATAACGAGGACTACTCAAAGTAGAGGGTACCCTGAATATGTCCTAGTTTCGTTGATCTCTCTTAATCTTACATACGCATTCTCAGCTTTCTGACGTAATTTCCGCAAGTATTGATATGTATCTATTATACATATTTAGAGCATACATCTAATGGGAGGGGTCTGTTTATGGTTGAGATTAACAGATGCCTTTTGCGTGATCCATAAACAATAATGAAAAAAAAATGATGAATCGTTTATTGTTTTTATCTCCGTCAGTAGATTTGTCTAGGCGCACCATTTGTTATGAGTGTAGTCCACATAATAATATAGAGATAGTAAAATACCGATATCGACTATATTTAATATTAATTCACCCAATATCAAAAAGCGACCAGGACCCTTTATACTAAGAATATTATTGTTAATATAAAACACTTGTGTATTTACTTATAGCGAGTACCCACAAAAGTCCATAAACTTTTCTACACGCAACTCCAAATGTCAGTTTGAAAGAGTTGAATATAACGGCGGTGCTTTAAATTGTGTATATTCGTGTAGCGTTGATCACATCCAACAAAAAGATGGAACGGTTATACGAATTGGCTTTATCTTATGCTATAATCCGTACAGCTCGCATTTACGAGACACTATCGGTTAACAATTGGACACATCTTTGCTGAAATTTATGATAGTCGGTTTTAGCAGCCAGAGATAAAGAATACACGTTGAGTAAACAATTACATCATAATCACATTTAATAAATGACAAAGCTTATTTCGCACTTAATGACTAGAACCTATCGAATAACAAATCGCACATATAAAATAGTCTAAGTAAATGTTCCTGAGTTCAGTTTCATTTTACAACATTAAAATAAATCCTCGCAGCCGTGTTCGTTGGTGGGTCTGGTTCACTTCCACCTTATTATGCGTCATGTCGTTACTACACGGTGATTTCAGAGCTATCCTGGACTCGCACTTATACCAAGTTCGGCGTTGAAGCCGTTCATTCTATTGTTGGTATCTTTCGAGTCGCGCGCCGAGTGTCAAGTCGGCTCAAGAAACTTCAAGGTTTGTATTTCTAGTTGCCCCTCGGTCGCTCATTTCAGCATGGAATTCATATGTTGTCCAGGTACTTTGGGTCCTCAGATAAGATCAATCGATCCGCTTATGCCTGTTACAGTTCACACAGGCCCGGCTCAGCTTTTTCACGGTAATGTGCGCGGGTTAGCCATCGGGGTCAACTCGAACCAACAGCGATGACTGTTACAGGTCCTGGGGCAACAGTTCACTCTTTGCCGGATTCTTCTACTCAACAGCGCACCTTCCGGAGTCAAAACTCTAAATGGGCAAATCATTTCTCAAATTTTTCGTTGTTCTGTTATCTTTCAATAACGCAAGCAGAGTCTTACTCAAGCAGCATCAAGCATTTTATTCTTATTTGCCCTTAACTAACTTATGCCTAATCCGAGCTACGTATTAGAATGTAAATCATTCAATCAAATCCAAGATTGATTACCTATATCTGATAGGTAATATGAATAAATTTAACTATTATTGCCATTTTACTATCTTCCGTCAGATCAATAACTTGTAAATTCATTTAATGATTAGTCATATCCGCTGGGTAAAATTTCCTTTAGTACTATGTCATAATTGCTATCTCGAAAATACAAGAAACTTGATGAATATGGAGTAGAATGTAATTACTTAAATCATCCAGAACAAGCCTTGTAAGACGGAGGAGACTGATGGACGCCTTTCTGAGCAAAGAACACAACGTCCGAATCATATAGGACGTTGTATAACACTAATGCTTGTTTCATTCCCGTGATCGATGTTCATCATTTTCGAACGTTAAAAACATTCGAAAAACCCTACAGGACTTAGGTGTTAATACAGGACGAGTCTATGTTATGTTAGTCCAAGGCACGTGAGAATCATGTATTAGATCTGAGAGTCCCATTGTTTCTCAAAAACATCATAGAGAACACGGGGCATGACATCATTTTTCACCCAAGCGTTATCATCGGACTAACTGAAAGACACATCGATTTTCATCGAGGTTCATGAATTGAAGGAGGTCATCCCGAGTAGTACACTGCCAATTTCTAGTATGCCCAAGAAACAACAATTCATGATACCTTCTGGTGGAGGTCAAAGAATAAGTCCTAGAAGACAAAGATAGCAAAAGTAACTACTCTATAGATGTTTTCAGGTTCCTGAACATTAGTTTACTTATTATAGTGAGCGTGAAGTTGATAAGACAATCACTGAATGGTTTCTGTCAGGGAGATTCCCTGAGGATTAATTTCTGTCTGTACCTGCTAAAATGTGGAACGAATCTTGAAATATGTTAAGAGTGATTGTCCAGGGTATACCACGCACTCTTGAGCGCGATTATGCTACATACAAGGTTGACTTACTCTAGCAACACGCGATCATGAGTGACAGGGGAAGGAATTCCATCGCTAAGATCGCAGCTCCACTTTGGTTGAATGGAACAGGCGGTCGTGTGAACTTTCTATACCGTCTGAACTACTTTGGACATAACAGGAGAATTTTGATGAGCGATCTCATTGCACTCATGGGGAACAAATCGGCTTCAGAGATATCCTCTGTGACATTATCAGTCGTTAGCGTCACTGCTGCTTGAGAAAGCTTCAGAGTGTAATAAGTAAAAACTACATATAAAACGGACTAAATTTCAATATATAGATATTTTACAAAATTACCTAGTTATAGTATTGGTAGTGTCTTGAGCTATATTATACCATTTCATCTTTTTAATAAATCAAAACTGAGATATCCAAACATATAGCATATTATATTTGATCACAACCTAGAGTTTAATACAAGTGTGATAAATGGGAGAGGACTTCTTAAGCATATATTACAATACTTACTGGGCATATATACAGGAGAGAAATTGATCGAGGCTATGATTAAAAGAACATTAGTCTTCTGGATGATCCCTTTAAATGAGCGAGAACGCGATAAAACACGATAAGTGCTTAATAAACTGCATAATACGGAAAAAATTTTGGTTAATTGGAAGTTACAAACATATCCAGTATACACTTTATAGCTGTAAATATACTAGACAGCAGAAAAATCTACATCCATATGTAAAAAGCGCAGTTGTTAGATTATATATCACGGAGAAAGTAACAATCACGATTGGGACTATGACGTGAGCTTTGACGGTAGGTTCACAACAATAATAGTAAGTCCGCCGGCAAGGACTTTATTGATCATTAACACATAATTTTACAAGCGCAATACGCAGAACTGTAATGTTCTAGCTCAATCTTGATGGCTCAAAACACGATACATAATCAGTAAATAACATCACCACGAATATAATCACTCTGAAACTAGTTTTCGACAACGTCTGACCTAGTGTGAGTAACTAATAAATTGTGGCTTTTATATCTTACGGGATATTAGCTGAAGATATGTATCCAATATTGAGGCGCTTGTGTATTTATATTTATGTACTATCATATCCATCTTATGAGACTTCCCGATGACCAAAGCTCGAGTGATTTTCGTTGGCAAGACGAACAAAGTATCCACGACCATGGCATGTATAATTCGAAAGCGTATGAAGAGCAAATTTGTAAGAGATTACAAAGATATATTAAGATATCAGAAGAGATTTCACAAATAGAGCATACACCTATTTGTATCAAGAAAATGACAGGATGCAGTCTAGTTGTTTTTTCCTTCTTCGTTGGATAATATAATTAACGACTATTAAGTTATATATGCATGCGAGTGCTGAGATTCTCGAGTATTTTACAAGCACGGTGAGTACACAGCTCTGCAACAACGCGAATCGTATATAAAAGTATACTAGCACATGTTTTAAGCCTAGAAGGTAGGGTAAAGTAAAGTATTGACGAACAGGGAATATTTTTTTTTTTATTTGACACATTAGGGGGATAGCAAAAAGACACAACTATGTAAAGCCAAATGAAGATAAAGCCACGAGCGAGCTCAATAGAGTTCGTGAAGGAGATACTGTACTACCACAAATAGGGAGATTTACTTCTCTCCACTTAACTTAAACGCCAATAATAAATGTTAATTAATTTTGTACCTGAAAACAAAGACCTAACAACCCGGAATCGGGATAATCACTCAAATGTGAATCTAGTGTTAGAAATGTAATGGATTAACCAATGCAGCAATTTACCTTACCCATGTAGAACCGATCAACGTAAGTACGTATAAAGACGACGTAGTAACATCTGACTTGGTCTATATTTTCCGCCAACAAGTTTCTAGTACATTAGGCTTACTTGACCGAGGTTAATGACTAAGGTAATATTAGGATAACACCTTTCGTGCTAAGGACCCACCGACAAGATGCTTCACCCCATCGGGCGCATAGTTTCTTCCCAAGTTTAAAATCTGAGATGGTATGGTTAAGACAATACATCTGCTGAAACCAAAATGACCAAACTGTAAAAATCGCTAATGCAACAGATATATCTCCTGCCAGATCCAATGGAATTGATCATTCGTGAGCTAATTTCTCCGCGACGTCTGCCACCGTACTAAGTTGACACCGAAACGTAGATTCCGAGTACCGCCCGACAGATACAAATCTTTATAATCTGTAACCCGAGACGCTGTCACTGAAGAGCTCGAGGGATTCCCGCTCTTAATAGCACGTGGAACGAAGATTGTGGTTCATTCTTGCATGCCGCATAAAATTGTAATATGGATCCAAAGCAGAGTCAGAAAGACTCGTGGAAGACGATAAAATTATTCCCGATATGTACAACCACAAAGAAGTAATTTAATCAAGCCTAAAAGTAGACTGACCCATTATACACTGAAGCGTTTAAATATATCTTGTAAATGTCATATATTGTACGTCTTTCGTACTATCAAATGAAGTAGAACGTAAGCCCCTCAGTGATATTCAGCCTTTAAGAAAAGCTGTTGTCAACCGGTTGTCTTTCCACTTATGTTGGTTTCCCTGGAACTGGAAAAAGGTTCCTTCTTGTGGTTCTCGGGCTTTCCTGGGATTGAATATTTTGTACTTCTTTAATCCAGAATTATCATACTAGTAAGACTATCAAAAGGATTCGCCTAGCTTAATATAAAATTGTGAAGTAATCCGTACACAACTATAAATTCGTAGGAGGTAATTAATAGTTTCTTTGAAAAAGAAAATGATAAATAAATAATGCCGATTGTGCTCGTTTGTGCTTCGAGTACTCTGCTCTCATTCTGTACCCTTGATAGTAGAAATTAATGTAGGATCTTTTTTCATCGAGTCCTTATTTTTCTTTCAATTGACCGTCTGCTGCGATCTGATACGCCTGTGAGGGAATTTTTAAAGAGAATAAATTTTGCTAAGACATAAGATATAGTTGTAGTAATATCGATGTATCTTAAACCTTTTTTTTTCCCACAAATCCAAAAACCTTATTCAATTCTCTTGCGAAACACTTGCTGATGTTAGGTAAGCATGTAACCTGTGCAATGCACAAGTTGATTCCTCTTCCTCCAAGAAATGGTTTATGTACGTGTTACCGCCTCTCTGTTAGATTCAATATATAAAAACCGCGTCTTCAAGTTCCAAGGTGCAATAACAACACAAACCGGAAAATGCGCTTGCTCTTTTTCATAAAGACTCAGTCATTTCTTTCTCGGACTTGATGGAAAATACGGGAGCCGCAATTTTCCGATTGGCTCAAGAGAATCTTATTATGCCAACAGTGACTTGTCTCCATGAGCATCCAAGTTATTAAACTCCTCTTATATATTTTCTTATATATTGTTAGGAAATAACAAATATCAACTTACTTAGACAGGAGCGGTATCTCATCCCCTCGCCAATGTATCCCTTTGTTACAAAACACACGTCTTCTTCCTCTTTGTTCAGATCCCACTTGGCATTTCCTGTGACAACTTCAGACCGAACAATATTCTTTAAAAAAGACCAACACCGCGAGTGTTTCTGCAAACTAACTGACCCACAATCTGTACTTTGTAGTTTACGCTCCCCGTAATGAAATCGAAACCAAAGAGTATTACCATCTATATCATTAAACTAATGTTACACTGTAGTATATACAGTTTTCTCTGCACTTTGTGTCAATAATATAACAATTTAGCTTCTGCAAGCAGATGATACACTATAGAAAATAATTGCTAAATGTTGTCTGAAGAGCTAGGTACCGATAGTAGTCGCCTGATTTCGTTTTAGCAGTCCCACATTGCGGTTCGTGGTACGCATCCTCCATCACTCATTAAATATCCCGCCCTTACAAGAAAAACCTTCCGTGTTCTAGTGTAACGTGGTCTCGGCATTGGATCCAAACCCGTGGACGACATCCCACTCACTAGCCCTATTTCTGAATTCTCGTCGTACATTTCAGAGCTGAAAGAATATCACAAATGTCTATATAAAAAAAAGACCACATGTCCTTTAACAAACCATCTAATAATTACTAATAAACCGCCACGAACGATCTCTCCCTTCGGTCGACCTCTCAACTCCAGTGCACCCCCTCTTCAACCTTCCTCTCCCTGTCTCCAACCCCTCAAATCTGTTCTGCCTTTCTTTCAAGGACATAAACAGTCATACAAACGGACAGAAGCCTTTGGATCTCATTTGAAACAAGCGACCCCGTTTGTCGGCAAATCCTCTGCAAACGGCCTCCACTGCCTCAACACTTGGCGCACTTCTAGACTGCTTCCCGTAAAGCACACACGCTCCATGCGTACAATGACTCAAGTCTCTTTGCGACATGTCAGGGAACTTGGCGATACACGCGCAAGGTCCTGACTCTCCTGATCAGGCCACAGTTATCTGGTCTGTCGCCATTAGTTGGTCGTTCATTCTTTTTGTCACATTTAAAACGTTTGGGTCATCCCTCCACGGTTTTTAACACTACAAATAAACAATACTGTTGAACTACTTATCATTTTGCTAGAGGGCATAATATGACGAAGTATTTTGAATTAGTCATATATCTCTAATAATGATTAATAGTAATTGGAGATGAATATTCATTGAACATATGTGAGAATTGAGCAAGAAAAATGATGAAACAGCAAAACCCTAAAGAAAAAAATATCATACTTCTCTTCAACATCCTCCGTATCGTACCTGACCTCGTAACTGTGTCGATCAGTGAGTACTCCAACCTTCTTTCGCCTGACGTCAACGTCCGGTACTGGTCCTCATATCACATCATTATACGTTAGCAATCTCCACACAGCCCGGTCAGTTCCTCGGTATGTACGGGTAGCCCTGTATGTCACGACAACGCGTGGCACCCGTCAAAGTTCCCTGTAACTCCACACGAAGTCCACACTGGACATAACGTCCGCTTCTAAACACACGCTTTAGTTTAACCGCCAAGCTTCATTACTGTAAAATATTTCCTTTCTCCGTCAATCTGAAATCTATTTTATCTGTTGGGAAAGCTTTCCTTGTACAAGTATATTATATTTGCCTTCAATAATCACAAAGTGATAACATTGAATATCATTTACACTAGGCAACATAACAACCCCTTTCAGACGAGACTGACGCCTTCCCAAGAACATATACGTCCACTTTGACGTGTATACAGACACGTGTTGTTTTCCCGTGACGATGTTCGTTTTCACGGTACAGAAACGCAACGTCATGTGGCCGTCGTTGCAATTTTGGGTCAAGCGTGTAGTTTGCATTTCCCATAGTGGATCATTCACCATCATACGGTTTTGTAGTGAGGGTCTCCAACGCCAGAGAAACACGATTCTGTATGGAAAGAAATATTAGATTTGTTGTAGGAAATTTTTATCTTGATTATATTGCTATAAAACTGTAATTACTCTGACAGGAGTTTACTCCGGCCATGATAAGCTTTACATACACGACATTTTCATTGATACATTGGCGCTATCTGTTACACTTCCACAATTGGTGGTTCCACTTTATATATAATGAAAACAGTATATGTACAGAAAACAAATCCCATTCACAAATAACGGTGTACTAGTTTGCATTCTGTCTTTGACCGATGTTCATGGATTGGAATATCAATAGATCGTTTGCAACAGACGTCATATACATACACTGATACACATTGATTCTCCAAGAAGCACCACACTTCTCTTTAGAGTTGCCGCTACAAGGATAAGAACATTCCCTGTCCGCTTTCTTAGGATATTTCTTCATGGTATTTCCACAGAAGCATTCATTGCGGTGCTGGATAAAATAGGTAATGATATTGAATATTTGGTACGTTTTATTGATGCAGTATGTTGACAAATGGCTAAAACATGTTGCATTATTGTTTGTTATCTTTGCCTTTACATTAGCAAATGTTTTTAAGATCTGAAGTGGAAGTGGTTTTTCTAATGTCTAGTCTGCTTCTTCAATTTTAGGAATATTAGAATATCAAGTAGCCATGATGAAATTTAATATGAAATCTTCAATGAAATTTTAGTTTGTGGCATTAATGATGTTTTATCATCGTTAGAACGGGGATTGTGTAAGAACTATCTTCCCTTTGTACTATGTCGCCTGTTCACCATTCTATTACCTCTACTCCAGCGTACTTCTTTCCTCGTTTCCTACAAAGTTCCTTACAAGACGAAATGGTCAGTTTTGTCATGCGAATATATTGTTGATCCAGCAGACGAGCTCTTCGATCCTCATAACAACCCAGGTAAATATCTAGAAATTTAAACATAAAAAGCTAAGGTTAATTTCATCAGCTTTTGCCACCCAGTAAATGGGTAATGCTAATGCATTAGCACTACAATGCCTTCAACAGACTTTGAATGATGCGTACCTTTGGGTTCCTGTACAGGAGGCTCTTCTTGTGGTTTAGCAGGCTTTTCTGAAATTAATGATGCATCAAAGTATTTTGCACTCAATATAATGTATAACTGTCCAGACCATGTTGCCGAATGATCATCACTTTTTCTTGAAGTTCAAACACTTAACTATTACTCACCAGTCCCAAAACGCCAGATTCCATACGCTCCAAATCCGGTAGATATTCCAATAACACTGGTCTTATAAGGACGTGGATCCTTCCATCTCATTAAAACCTGCTGTTCACATGTTTTCCCACGACCGACATTGATTTGACCTGACTTCCAGCTGATCCAAAATGGTCGGAATTCCTTACAACTCAGTAAACTGCTCATGAAGAAAGCTTTGGGGGCTCCTTGTCGGACATTACGTATAACAGACTTCCTATTATTCCAGCCTCCCAGCACAATCTCGTAGAAGTTTCTAGTTTGTTTGGGTGAGTCCATGATGGCGATGTGAGCATCGTGGCAAGATAAAACTTCAAACTGGAAACACGTTCTGTCGTCTGCGGTGATCCCATACGGGGTCAGCAAATGGTAGGAGTATTTGTTGGGGGTCTTTACTGTCACTGTCTTCGGAGCTGTTTGTAAATTATTATGAATTAAATTTGGATATCCACGACAACTGCCGTCATTCTGAAATGTTCTTTTGAAAATCAATGCAATTCTTACCTGATATCCTGGGGGACCGTAACGGAACCGCTGTAAATATAAGAAATGATTTATCAAGGTATTCTATCAGTATAACCATTTACAAATGCTGCTTCAGTTATCGTGTATTGTTTGTTTCAAACCTACGTTTCGGAGCTTTTTATTACAAAAACCCCCATATACTATCGCCAGCACTTATTTACTCCTAAATAAATCGTATTCTCTATACTATATGTAAACATTTTGAAAATTAAGCATGACATGTATTTGGTATATTGTTCCCCAATCTTATAGCGATATATATCTCACCTTACAGGGTATTCTAACAGTGCAATCATTTACAATTTTTCGTTGAGTTTTTTGTTTCAAAACGCAAGCTCAGAGCTTTCCAACACTAGCATATTTTCTTTCCCAATATTTGATGCTAGTCTCGATAAAGGTTTTAAATTTTCCTTTTAAAAAAAGGTGGGTAAAACCAATTTGAAAGTAATGTATAATATATGCAATTTTTTAAAAATCTGTATGAACATTTATATATACTCTCTTCACCCTGGGCAGCTGTTACGCTGATATCCCGGTATTTAGCCGTCCCCTGGCATGGATCTCCAATACCGGTATTAGGAGGCTAGAAGTTCACACGACCGCCGTCACTCCAAGTGACCTCATGACCTTTGCTAGACAACTTTTGATGAGCAACGCAGAGTTCGGATAGTTCCGGACATACACTCCTACTAGAACTCGTCCAGTGGACGCAGAGTATTATCCTCAACGTGGGAATCCTGGCCGACACGTTGATTGTTCTTTTGCACGTTTCACAAATAATTCCTTTTCGGACCTGAAAAACAGTAGTAGGTTTTTCGTTAGACTTGTCCTTGCTCTCCAAAGGTATCTAATGGGTACTAGGAATTAAGTAATGTACCACTATCACCTGCTTATGGTGTGTAATGTCTCCTCAGTTGATTCGATACGCAAGGGCATGCCATGCGTTATGATGATTTTTTAAAAGGCATATTATTAAATTCAATCAGCAGAAACTATATGCGTATTGGACGTTTAAAAAGATTAAAAAGGAGTAAAAAATGGTAAATTTGTAAAAAAAAAAATGAATTATTAATTGTCGTTTTCGTGAAGTTTTGTCTGCCCAGAGTAATCCTGATTTAATTATACAAAATAACCGATTTCTGACATGAACGTTTTCGATAACTGCCGACGACGTCATAAGCTAAGGTAGGTACAGCAAAGGTTAAAGTTAAGAAAAATTACACATTTTTTACTTAGATATATTCTATGAACTGCTGTATTAATTTTTTTAACTTCCTCCAGTTCACTATGTAACTTTAAAAACTTTACTTTTCACCGTGCTGTTAATCATTTTGAGAATTTTATTGTTAAGGCCCCTTGGTAAAACTGCGTTGAGCACGGCAAATAGCTTTCCAAACGATTCAAACTGGGGTCATTATGAAGAAAGGGCGGGGCCCAAATCGAAATTTTATCATCCTGCCAGGATTCAACGAAACAATATTTACCAATTGTTGGACTAAGAATAATGTATTGTTAAACAATATACGAATTCTATTAATCATTATCTCTTACGATTTCAATCATGCTAAAGTAAATAAAAAATTGAGATTTTGTTAAGAACAATAGATCTATGCCTTTTAAAGCGAGGCCAACTACTTACCAAAAGTTGATGTTGCAGGTTTATAACAGAATCTCGTTCATTTCGCAAATTCTACGGTCACTATTAATGACCTTGTTTGCGACTACAAATTATCACTAAGTTCATGTTTGACTGATTTTGTATTCATACCCTTTGTTAGACTGTCATTTCGTACTAGATTTTGACGACGGTAACCCCCGTTTACTATTTGTTTTCGACACGGGCTCACGGCGGGTTGTTGACCCGGTCAGCAGAGGATGCTTTACTCCTCCAATGGCACCTGTCCTGCCTTCGCTTTTAGTCGGGAAGGCTCGATTTTGTATGTGTTTTTTTGACTATTGATTACGTTTAATTACATTGTTACTTCGCCATTTTATATTGTATACCAAAACATTCATTAATTTTAAAGGAAACTGAATATTAAAAATTCATGATTTTACACTAAGGCATCAACAGAAACTAATTCTCAATGAATGATTTTACGAAAGTAATTACATCCTTTACAAGATATTGCCTATCCGTTACAAATATTAAAACCTTTTATTAATATACGCTTTTGGTGTATAAATGAACAGTTTTGCAAGAAAAATCTCGTGTTAAAGCGTGCATAAAATGATGGTTTATACTGTTTAGCCATTTGATTTTAATTTCATCCACACGTCTGTAGCTCAAAAGTGCTTCTCCCAACCCACTCTCCCGCCCTGACTGTCTTATATTGCTGTTCTTTTCCGCCACGGCGAATGTGCTATGCCGTCACGTGATTATACATATTTCGGAAACCCGTGCCGGGTAAGAATAGGTCCCCAGCATCCCCTTGCGTGTTCGTAAGAGGGGACTGAATGGGGCGGTCATTCGATGAAACCCTGATAAAACCGAGGTCCCGTGTCACAGCAGTGTGGCACGATAAAGATCTCCTTCTCAAAGACCCTGAGTGGCCGAGCATGGCCTAATTTGTTGCAGCCGCTTCACCGGTAATGGTGACGTCTCCACATGAGATTGAAATATTCTCGAACTGGACGTAAAACAG
The DNA here is from genome assembly GCA_903981925.1 of Ostrea lurida. Lineage (NCBI taxonomy): Eukaryota > Metazoa > Mollusca > Bivalvia > Ostreida > Ostreidae > Ostrea > Ostrea lurida. The sequence continues at coordinate 5,897 of CAJDSM010024950.1, read as the reverse complement.
AATAACAATGAAATCAATCGATTAAAACGGGGCCGTTTATTTATCCGATTGGTTTGGAAATATATTTATTGTAAATATATATTACACGGATTGAGCACAAAGTTAGGCGTTGCTCTCTCCCGATTAGGAGAAATAAAGAAATGAATTGGGAATTTTGCTATATGCTTTTTAATCCGTCGAGCTAAATTAATAGAATATTTGTATACATGGATGAAAAAACACATTCTTTTGATTCATTTGTTAATATTCACATTGGAATGGTACATATATCATTTATGCAAGGCAAAGGGGGTAACTCATAAAAAAGAACTTTCTTGAATTTTTGACGTGGACTGAATGGAGGTTAACCACTAGTACATAGATTTACAACAGATATTTACTAGTTATTATAATACATGTTATGATATCTTAATATATGAAAAACTCTACTATCATATATTGAATACCTTGATATACATCATTAAAAAATACGAAGAATTATCCAAGTTTGCATTGGTTCCTGTAAATCTTCTTCAAAAGAATCTCATTCATCGTAGATCTATCTTTAAGGCTTACCCGACCTTTCTACGATTTTCTCTTGCTCTCTTTACTTTTTCCACCACTGGCTTACTTTTCCACCACTGGGCTTTTACTTTCGCCACCACGGGCTTTTGCTTTTTCCTCCGCTTTTCTACTTTTTCCTCCGCTTTTCTTACTTCTTCCTCCGCTTCCTTACTTTTTCCGCCACTTTTCTTACGTTTTCTCCGCTTTTCCTTACTTTTTCCTCCGCTTTCTTTACTTTTCCAGCCACCTTTCCTTACTTCTCTCCTCCGTCTTTCTTACTTTTTCCTCCGCTTCTTTACTTTTCCCGCCCACTTTCCTTACTTTTTCCTCCGCTTTTCTTACTTTTCCCTCGCTTTTCCTACTTATCTTATTTTTTTTTTTTTTTTTGATCTTTTTTTTTGTTTTTTTTTTTTTTTTTTTTTATTCCGGTTTTTTTTTTTCATTTTCTTTTTATTTTTCCTTTTTATTCTTTTATTATTTGTTTCTTTTTTTTTTTTTATTTTTTTTTTTTTTTTTTTTTTTTTTTTTTGTCTTCCCTTTATCTTTTATGTTTTTTTTTCTTTTAATTACTTTGTTTTTTTTTTTTTTATCTCTTTGTTGTTTTTATTTTTACTCTATTTTTTTGTTTTTATTTTATTTTTACTTTTCCTTTTTTTTTTTTTTTTTTTTTTTTTTGACTTTTTTTTTTTTTTTTCTTTTTTTTTGACTCTCATTTTTTTTTTTTATTTTTTTTTTTGAATTTTTTTTTTTCCGCCACCTACTTCCGCATTCCTTGCTTCTCCTTTATTCTTTCTCTCTCCTAGTCTCTTTTCTATATTCCACCTCTCTTTTATCCAACTTCTGTTCTTTCCCACGCTCTTTTACTTTTCCCCCGCTTTCTTTACTTTTCCTCCGCTTTCTTCTGCTTTTTACTTTCCACTCCTTTCTTTACTTTTTCCTCCACTTTCCTAATTTCCAACTACGCTCTCACTGTTTATCTTGTCTTTTCGATACTTTTCCCAACCACCTTTCTTTACTTTTCCCCCGTTTCTTTACTTCTTCCTCCACTTTCTTTACTTTTTCTTTCCCTTTTTTCTGATTTTTCCTTTAATTTCTTTAATTTTCCTCCCAATTTTCCTATTTCCAACTTAGGTTTCTTATATGTTTTCATTGTGTTCTAACTTTTCCCGCCGCTTCCCTTACTCTCAACAACGCTCTCTTTACTTTCCCTCCGCTTTCTTTTACTTTTCCTCCACGTTTTTTACCTTTCTTTCTGAAATTAAAAGAACGAGAATAAAAGCTTTGTTAGTTGGGCTGATAATATTTGAGTGCTAGTATTAAGTATTCAACTGTAATGTGAAACAAAAAGGATAGTGAGCAATTTTGAATGATTTAAATAACATAATAATGATGAGAGTGAAGTATATCAAATTGCAAGACCGTGGTAAATGTTTAGCTGACCATTTTGCACTTTGAAGCTTTTTTGAACGAGTTTAATCTGCCTTTCGTAAAAATAAGAAAAAATCTAATTGTTGAGAATGTGAGCGGTAACATTATTAATTTCATTTCATATTTCCATTAAAGAGAAAGTAATTTAAATTTTTACCAAGAGATTGTAGAAAAATATTTCTTTAAAAATATTTGAATAAAAGAAATATCCCCCCAGACTTCAATGATACAGATTCTTAGTCAGATTAAATACTGAAGTAATTAAAAGTTGAAAATTCTATGGTGAATCTATTCTTAATCTGATGAATCCTTTAAAATGGACATCATAATTTACAAAATCCAGAATTTATTAACTGGATTAATGAAAATGATGGTTATTACATAATCTACCGTAATTTGCTGATATGGAATTCAGAGTGTACTTTAGCAACATATATTTTTTAAAGAAAATGAAGATAACAAAACGTTTTCTACTGCTACCTCGGCTACCTATACGCGGATCACCAGGAGGAGAAAATAGAATAGATCCTATTTTCCGTTGAATCATCCACTGACAATCAGTCTGTACGTCGAACCGCCTCTTAATATATTCAGTAACAAAGTCTCCACGGGCACCAAAGGAGATTTTCTTACTCAAGGAAAAGGACACGCTTAGACTACAGCAATGCATTTTTTTTTTGGACATAAAAAGTACTTTTTTTGGCGTTATATTTGGCATGTTCGTTCAATTGTTTATTCCAAACTAAAATCGTATTTTAAATATTTTAAGCAGTTAATGTCTAACAACAGAGAATTTCCCTTGTTGAACCTTTTCCTCTCCATCTGAGATCAACATCTGGGGTACTGAAATCAACACACCCCACAAAAGATTGGATACTTCTTTGTGAAATAAACTGATCTTTTTGTAGAAATTAACAATCTTATTCAGTTAAGACTGTTGCGTTATTTAATGGAAATAACAAACAGTGCTAGGAGTCAAAAGTGCGTAATTAATTGTCCGAAACTCCAATACACGAAACATCAGAAAACGCAAATAGAGCGTCAATGTTTAAAATAAACATACAACACAATATCAATGTGTTGTTATATCGAAACCGGATATACGGCAGCAAACAATTGCTAGAATTAACAATTCCGCAGAGTAAATACAGTTATATTTTGTGGGAAACAGTTACATGTATTAATTGTGATTTGGTTGCGTTATCTAATATGTTTCTTTACATTGAGTGGAGAAATAAAGATGAATATAAAACACGTTTAGTGTTTTTAAAAACCTTGATTTAAAAATCAGTTACGGATTTATTCTAAGATCTTTTGTACGTGCTTCCGGCTGGTGTATGTTATTGAGTGCATCTTTTTTTAATAAAATCAGGAAAGGCGTTTCTCGGATCGTCGTACTTATGGGAGATCGTGCTATTTGATCTACCACTTGAATGCACAACTTCTACACAAAGCATACTAAGTTTGTTCATTGAGGGATTTTTTTTTCTCTCGGCATCAATGTGGTTTCCCAGATTCAAGCAGGTTTAATCACACTTCTTGTGAATCTACGAGCAAGGTAGACAATAATTTACAACAAATGTCGGTAACGGATGCTAAATAGGATATGGAGTGTAATTCATACAGTGCAGACAATTATCTATCTTACCTCTTAACATTTTTGTTTTGGGGTGGGTGGGGGTGTAGTATGCAAAATATTGAAAATCTATACATATCTAGGGTTTCTTAATAATACAAATAATTAAATTAAAAAGTGACAACGTTCGACAAAACTCCGCTGACATTATATTTATCCTGTCTGGTAATTTCCGTGATCTGTATTTTCTATGTATATCTATAGAAATCATAAAAAGAAAAGACAATTTGATGTTCAATTCCGAAATAATTTCTTAACATAAATAAGTCTAGAGTAAACGTACACCAGAAATTATCTTTTTTGGGTAAAACTTGGATTTTTACCCCCGAAAATCGATATTAGATTGCACATTTTTACGATGTGACACCTCGTTATGTCAGCGTCCAGCAAAAAATGGCGCACAGCGCGTTCCAACGATTTTCACTTATCATTTTTTTAAAAATATTACAATTCTTAACAACTCAACTTCCAGAGGAAATGAAAAATAGCAAATTTACACTGAGATCTGATATATGAATTTGCCCCTGTAAATTTCAAAATGAGGTAGAAAATATCCGATTTCTGATTTTTTTTTTACTTTTATTCATGAGCTCTAAAAATATAGTTCATTGGGAAGTGCAGTGGTTTCTTCCGAAAACAGATATTTTCTATCAAAGTGAAAACCTTCAGTTTAACAGCATTGTTATTAGTTCCCAATTTATCCAACAATGAAAACAAGTTACATTATCTATGCAGTGTAGGTATTCTACCGATAGCTAGTTTGTACTGAAAGAGAGTGTGTGGAGACGCAGAGCATTATGGGTAGTATGGTTTTGCATGTTGCATAATGTCGACATATTGGAAAAAAGAAGTACCAAACCACCGTATGTGAGTGTTACGTGATTAGCTAATATCAAGAATGAAATTATATGGAATTGAAAGAATATATCAAACGTTTATCAATTGTCGGGATGAAATTTGTTGACAAAATCGAGAAAGGAATGAGGAAATTTCCATGGTAGGATGTTTTAAAAATGAAGGGTTAATTCACTACAGATCTGCGAGTGTTATAAAGATAAAAAACATTAATATTTATATGTGATCAGATCGCCGTTACTTTTATACTTTTGCCTTTAAACTGAAACATAGACACAAGTATAGGACACCAAAACTAAAACAAAGTATGAAAATGAGAGCTGATCAATGATAATGTCATGTAATGTTTCCCCTGATCCCACTTACATGATTGTATATTTTTTTTTATTTGTCATCTCGTTTCAGAACTTTAAGTGCTTTGATTAAAATCTAATTTGGAGCAGTTTTTGATTAGTGTAATGATTTTCAATGATGTAAGAGGCCTACAACACCGGTGATCTAGAAACTCAACTACACAGATAATACTCTGTTGTCATTGGGTGTGGATCTAGAAACTGCTGTTGATCACGTGACCCACAAAGGATATACAAACAGATGAAATCAGTTAGCATCGTACATTTTTGGTTAGTATCGTTCATTTTTGGTGACACAGATGCCCAAGCCTGGCTCCAAGACCATAAACTGAGAATAGACTGAAGTCAAAATTTTGATTTCTTATATCTTAAGATTAATCGTTCAGATGTTTAAAAGCACTGCATGTTTTTAAAAAGAAATCAAATGCAAACAAATACTGAAAATTTTATTAGTTTATGAAAATTATTTCAAAAGCTAGCTGTATTTGAAATTTAGACTTAACAAAACACCGAGGATTAGTTTGGTCGTGTGGATTGCCTTATACATGTACATCAGTATTGGAGGCTTGCCACAGGTGAATTGCTTATCATTAGAGGCTTGCCACATTAGACCATTCGTTAGAAGGCTGATCACTGTTATAGTGGCTAGCATTTTAGGGGTTGACCTCCTAGACGTTTGCCTATTTCGTCGTCTTCTTTGGTAAGGGAGGGTGTACGACTTCAGAGGTACGCAGTTGACTGTCCGTCCTGAATAAAACATTAACACAGTAAAGTTCTGCTGGTTCTGAAGTTTACAGCCTATTTTAGTTGTAGGGTAGGACTTGCCGCTAGGTTTTGCCTGAATAAGGCAGGTTTTCTGATTAGAGGCCGATCAAGCGTGATTTCCCCTAAGTAAGGGTAAACCCAGCTAAAAAGCAACAAAACTAATTTCAGAAGGAAAACCATATTGATAATTTCATTTAATTATTTGAAAAAGGAAAATTATCAGTTTGTTGAATTTATCAATATTCACAGATCCTGGAATCAAACGGGTACGAACTCCCTTGACACGTTACAATCAGTATATATAAAATGGCGAAGTA
>CAJDSM010024946.1:9405-26169 GCA_903981925.1 Ostrea lurida | reverse complement strand
AGATCAGGAAATTATTTTTTGAAATGAAAATTTTGTCCATTAAAACATTTCCATCCTGTAACACTTCTGTTTTGCACTATGAATAGAACCTTGAACTTAATTTACATATTTCCCGCCACTAAACCATTTTATGATGTCATGATTCAATATCACATGTAATACTTTTCTGGAAGGTGAATGCCAATTGAAACCATGTCAAAGAACATGAGCATGTTAAGCTTTATTCACTTGTATTCACTAATGTTAATCCGTACCGTACATCGATTTTTTGTATTTATTTGATTTAATTGTCTCTAGCAATCACAGATATTGACTTCACCATTATTAAATTTATTTCTAAAGTAAAGGCATTGCTGACCTAGATGTTATTTTTAAATAATATTAGGGAATACTGTCAGAAATTTCTCATACGTCACATCCATACCATCACACGGTCACGGGATATTTGTGTGACGGTATTGGACATTCTATGAATAAAGTTCAAATGATTAATTAAAAATCAATTAATTCACAATAAAATGTATTAAATTGACTTAGTAAATTGTTCGATTTATATAGAAGGTCCATTTTGTCTATTGTCCTATTATTCTGTATCCGAACATTGAATTCTTACCCGTCAAAAACCTATATTTACCTTATAATTCTAAAACCAATGCTCAAAATTACTGGCATTGGGAATTATTGAGGGAACAATAATTAGATGGAATTTCCTGTATATATAAATAATCATGATTCTTGTAATATTTTAGCGACAGATTCTTTTTTTTCTATCAAAAACGAAGAAACCATTGCAACTTCGTGTACATTCAAATTTTCCATAAAAGATGTATCAATAATTTTCAATAAAATCTGTGCATCTTCCCGTTTAGGTCATTAAGTGTTACATCCAAATAAATATTTATATAAAATGAAACATTAATGTTACGGTATCTGGATATTTTTTTAACAGTGACGTTGAAAATGACGTCATTACTAAATCGTAGTCGAGTGTCGTGCCAAGACCACAATCAAATTCTTCAACTTCATAATGGTAAATATCGTGCTCCATTTTGGAAATAAATCGACCTACGGGGGCAAATCGGAACTATCCTCGGCTTTTCCGTAAAAAAACCGAAAAGGCCGGAGTGATGCTCGAGGGTCTGGACTAAGGAATCATGGTAATACATTGTGTACACCAGGCTCACAATGTACCTACATTAACTGATGACGCGTCCTCTATATATAGAATAGGGGGTAAATACATCAAACAACAAGTATGGCGGCGGCAATTTGGAAGCTGAAGATGAAAGAATACTCAAAAAGTAACAGAGCCTGAGAGGTAATGATGAAAAACGGTATCAGTAACATACTGACAACAAGAGATACAAATACAGAGGCTGACTTAAGTCACGGCTTTTAAGGGGTGCGGTTACAACGCCCAGTGATATAAAAGCCGTAAAATTCTCGGGGGGGGGGGGGGACTTCATGAATTTTATTGGGTAACGGAGTGTGCCGCTGACATCAACAGAATCCCACCTTTTCATATATTTAGAGTTTGAGAAGTAATTTTTCATATATTTCTGTTCAAAGGTGACCTTTTTCCATACGACAGTCATGGGAACTGCTGCCTTATATAACAATACAGGGATAGACAACCTTCTATCAACGCCATCAACTTGGTCTGTCATAATATCTCTTCTCTTAGAGAAGTGGACGGCACCTCATCTGTAGGCTATGCCTGTGCCACTTCTCTAAAGAGAATATCATAATATCTAATTGAAACACGGATTAACATGTTTACGTTGTTAAGATTTATCAGCCTCATCACTGCAGATACGAAGCTTTTCAATATAATTAAATTGCAAATATGTAATGCCTTATCATAATATCTGAAATGGAAAAAAGGTGTACCTATTCCAGCGCACCGTCCCTATCTATCAGTATAATAGGAAAGTGCCCCCCAGCCGAAAATTAACATGAGTACATGTAATCAATATATATATATACTATAATATATATATATATATATATATACTTCTTCTATATACGGGTCGATTTCACCAAAATGTCTAATGTTTGTGGCATCGCATTTGATTATTTAACTAATTTACAACGTTAAAAGTATGTGTTGAAGTGATATTCATCTACCTAACCTTCGGAACATAATGGAAACACATTACAACGAGTTAAGAATTAATATTTTGACAATTAATATGCATTTTGGTCAAATATACTGCAGCCCAAATGGGAATTTCATTCATTAAGTCGAAAATATGCAAGAAAAATATATTTCATTATGTAAAACTATATTTGAAAAAGAGATGAAATAAAGCGTGTTGAAGCATTCAACAATTTGTAAGATTTTCTATAAATGTTTACATTTTTCAGTAATTAATGGTCCTTGAAATATGTCCTTCGTGTTACCAAAAAGAAAATCTTGGTTGGTATGAATCAATAATCCCTTTGCCACCTCAATCTGACGTCATTGAATACCTTATTCCATGAAATGAAAGTAAGGCGGAGGGAAAAATCTGAAGTGATAGAAAAGAAAATTTCAACAAAGATATGTAATTATAAGCTTGGCGTATTTCTGATGTGTCCTAAGTTGACCAATCGAAATAAACTGTACCAATATGAATGATAGTCTACTAAATTGGATATCTAAATGTTTTTACAGGGTATTTTGTTGGAATGAATTTGGCGTGGTCTTGACAGATCGCCACATGGATTTCTGCCAAATAATTGTTGCGTATGTTCCCGTTATGTTTACTGTCCGGTGTAACTTTTTAAAACGTAACACCATGGAATTAAGAGATCTAGTATAATTCCCTACCATTGATTCAATGAATTTTATTAAAATTTCTCTGCGAAGGTAAAGTATTGTTTATATTATTATTTATGTAAACATTTCTTAGAAATATACTGAAAACCCCCACGGTAACCACACATAGGACATTACCGTCACGTTACGGTAACAACGTAATTAGGCATTTGATATTGATTGATTTTGAGTTTGATTTTGAGTTGTGTTGCTAGACCACAAGGATTTACAATTTTTGATAGTTTCCTTTCATTGTGTAGATATAGAATCAGTTAAAGAAATTAAGTCAAATCGTATCAATTTGAGGAAAATAACATGGGACAATAATTTGTTAGTTTGTGAATGAAATGAGAGAATTGCCCGTATGCAAACGAACTCACTGGCGGAAGTTTGGAGGGACACTAGTTAGATCAATGATGCCGAGTATGAAATACGCAGAAGATAGATTATCTATATTGTTGATAAACTTAAAATATAAATTTATTATAGGATTTTTAACATTCTTTTTGAAGAATGTATCGATGTGTAAACTCTGGACAATCAGTTTACTCACAATTTAACTGAATAAAAGTGCGAGCACGTTTATGTTAAAATTGTGAGTAAAATGTCCAGAGTTTACATATCGATATATTCTTCAAAAAGAATGTTTAATTGATATAGTTCCAATTTGTTTATTGTTTTAACAATTTAAGAAATTTGAATAGTTCCGCTGTGCATTACCGTTATTCGTTTTCATGCGCGTATTGTTACGTTATGTTTTCGGATTAATTCTCGTTTAGATTGAATTTTATCCAATCAAACCTCGTAATAAAGGACATTGGAATTATTGCGTTGTAATACTTCTTACGTCGGATTACAGGATAGATATTTCAACGGCACCTTTAACTCAAATATACAAACAATGTGCTTTCAATACGCTCACAAATGAGTTCTTCCGCGAATTTTCCAGGAAATGGGTCATTTTAATACAAAGATGCTGACTCATGTTGCAGTCTCTGTGACTGTGGGATGGTGTACACCAATCTAATGCAAACCACTGCATAGCTACACCAGATCTTGTCCATTCAAGTGCATGTATATGTAGCCCTATGCTTCAAATATCGGTTTTACCTGTAAGCTCAGTTTACAAACACGCGAATTGAGGGAATCATGCAGACTGAACCATTTCCAGGAACATTAGTTCCATATTTTAATGTTTCATGTCCCCACAGTTACCCAGACACATAGCTCCATGTCAGCAGGCGGATCCATGGGGGATAATTTCTGGTTTTGGGGGGGGGGCGTGGATTTTTTTATTTTCAGAGGCAGGGGGCGTCAGTTGACCGCCTTAACCTCCGCATTGGGGTTCCAGGGCAAGGGCCCCTGGGTGGTGGGCCAGGGGCAAAGCCCCCAGGAAGCTCTGAATTTTAGTAGATTTTTGGATAAAAATTTAACCATAATAATTAGCCGCTCATGGGGTGAAGTTACATCCCTCTCCAAAGGCCACGTAACCAGGAAATATCCATTTTGGTGGGGATGGGTGGGGGGGATGCACCAGATAAGGAGGATTATAGGATTTTTAAAGGCTGCTAGCGGATCCCACAGCTGGTCCAGGAATAACCCTGGTAGAAGGTCCAGGGGCGAAGCCCCGGAAGCATAAAGACAGTTGTTAGCTTTTCCATTGCGTTTCTGGGGGGTTTTAGGCCACCTTAGGAGATCATCAGATGGGCTACTGGTGGGGGTCCCCCGGCGAAGCCCCCAGATTAGCCGTTAAGAGTTCTTTAAGCATCTCAGTTTAAACTATGGGGGGTGCACGGGCACCCAAGTGCCTGTACAGCCTTGCTTTATTACAAGCTAACTAGGCAAATCACCGCTGCTGGAGTGTGGTCAAAATGTGATTTACATTTGGAACCCAGGGAGGGGGGGGGGGGGAGGTAGGTGGTCTCGCTTATATGGTCGGCTACATATGTACGGCTTAAGGTCTCCAAAACCCCATTAATATAATCAATTATTTTTGAAATCCATACACATTCATATATTTTCGAACCCGTTGGGGTACGACTCGTCCGAATAATTTCTTGATATTTCACCATTTGGGCGGTCATTTTTCCCTATCGTATTAAGAATCGCATAGCATTTGTGGTTCACTATGGGCCCATACTATGTATTTCACAACACGGCCTTTCAGCGGTGTTTTCCCAAAAAATCCCTATAGTGTATTCGGATTCGTTTTATATGAAATTCTGCACGTCATACCCCCGGGATCTTGGCCCCATGATGTTCGTATGTATCCTTCCGATTCAGAACGCTGTCCATTCAACGAGTGTCTCTACTACGGGTCTAGTCAATAGGTCGTCAGCAGTCCCTTAACGTGTCGTAGAGGCGACTGATGGGGCGGTCATTCGGATGAGACCGATGAAAAACCCGGACCCGTGTAACAGGTGTGGAGATAAATCTCCTCCGCTCGAAGGTGCGGGCAGCAGTAGTCGCTAAAGAGCCATTCAGGCATTAATTGGTGATGTACCATACCGGTGAGACGATAAAACAGAATATAATCAATCAATACATATTTTCGATATTTTCTAAAAATTGTATAGAATATACATTCGATCACAGAACTGTATAGTTTGATAATCATGTGATAGTTGCTATTGTAATACCTGGATTGTATTATCTTAATTTCTAGATCAAGTGCAGTTTTTTTTCCCATGATGTATAAAAAACTTGCCATCCATCTGAATAATTATATAGTGACATGTCAAATTCAGATCTGTGGTCTGTGTAACCAAGATCTAGGAAAAGCTCCCAAACCCTATGAACCTTGAATAATTTGAAAAAGGTGTTAATCAGATAATTTTTAACAAACTGTTGATACTTAAGGCACGCAGTACATCGATATGGGACCCTGAGACGCGATCTTACTCATTGTACTCATGGGAAGATAGTCTTAAAATCATTAGATGGTGGGATGTCAGTCGCAGACTTATACTCCTTCGTAAACAATATTTTCTTCGTCATTTTCAAAAAATCGGGAATCAGTTCGGTGGGTGAAAAATGCTACATTATATTTAACCGAACGAGTTGTCGGCCCATGGAAAATTTGATTGTATAAGATATTGCTCCGCAATCTTACTAACAATGTCTTATGTCCTTGAACTTTGGTAATTTGTAATTTTGAAACTAAACTGCTGGGGCCGTAGTTTGGAGTATCTATGATGGAGTGTATGGGCCTGAGGGGGAGGGGTATCATGGTGGGCGGGGAATGGAAAGTCATGTAACATGTTTTTGCCACCACCTAACTAATTTGTGAAAGTAATTCTCTTTTTCTCCTGCTTTCCTTCTCTCTTCCATCGATTATACACTTTCATCGATCATTTTACAACTCTCTCCCTTCTCAGTTTTCCTTCTATTACTTTCTTTTTTTTCTTTAATCTCCGTGCTGGCGTATCTCATGGGTACTATGACTCTTTTCTACTCTCTCCTCTTCCTCTCTCTGTAGGTCTCTCAGGACGTCTCCCCCTTGCGTGTCCTGTTCCTTTAAATTAAGGCCGCCTCGCGCATCTGCTTACGATGTATAAAGTATGGTGTCCGCGAAGGTATCACTTCGGAGTAGATGACCGAACAAAAACGAGGCTGCCTCCGTGTCTCAATAGCACGGCTGTGTGCACGATAAGTTTAAAGATAATCCTTCCCTCCTCTGCTCAATAGGACCTTGAGGTTGCCGAGCAATAGGCGCCATCTAAATTTTATGCGCCTCTTTCATCGGCAATGTGCGTTGAATCTCGCCGTCCCATATGAGTTTGTGAAATATTTCTCACTCGAGTGGGAGCGTAAAACAATAAATAATCAATCAATCAATACTATTCTTTTTAATTTTCTTGTCACGATTATATTTTGTATAAGTTTACCCCCCCCCCCTCCCACCCACACCCACACACACTACCATTTAGTGTACATTAGCATTCTTTTTTGTGGTTTTACTGCTTGCGCATGATTCTTATGAAATGTTTTAGCCTCCCCCCCCCTCTTCAAAAGCTTAAGTCCCTACGCCTATGAAGAATATTATGCTTATCTCACTTGAACGGTAAGGTCATGTCGTGTATAGTGGTGGATTCTCGGGGGGCTCGCAGCCTAAATTTTATCATATAGTCTTTAGACTCTTTTTGAAAATAAGAACGACAATTGAACATTATTGTTTGCTTTTATTCTTGGGATGAGGGACCATCTATATTTATGTATTCTATTCGATTCGGATTATCTCGGATCCATTGATTACATCGCCGTTCCGTCGCTGGTTTTAATCTAATATCTTGGTGTGCTCGTATTATTGACAATTTTTTCTAAAATACGCCAAATACGGATGCAAAGATCTTCTATAGTCTTGTTAAGCCATTCAGGTTTCAGCTAGAACTTATTACATGAAGTTTGATATATAAATAAATGGATGTCGGTGAACAATGTGAAGTAAAGTTGGAAGGATGTGCTCCAAATTCTAGACCTTTGTTTAATGGTTCACGTAATAAGATGACAGGGCAGGTACTTACTTGACCGAAGATATTTGTGCACTCCATTTAAATGGTGTGAATCATCTTTTCCCCTGATTGGTAGGAAAACAATATATATATATACTCCCGAAGTTACCCTGTAATCTTTGAAAATTTAGTTCGCTGGCCGCCCCCACGCCCCCTTTGCTAGAATCCGCCAGATGTATTGATCCGAGTACAGAGCTGTTATCAATCGTGGTTCAGGTCTCGTTAGCATTATAAGTGCGTAATAGATTGGACCTAGAATGTGTTCTTGGGTCGTAGATAATCAACTATTATGGGCACAATGCTTCTCTATTTTTATATGTTTAGTTATTATGTTATACTTTGGAGTAGGTTGAGAGATTTAATCTATATGAAATTCTACTCATCTAAATTATAACAGAGGTCAGTCTTTAAGGGTGTAAAGCCAGTATACCTTTTGGTATGAGTGCGCATCATATACCTTCGTCCCATGATCGGTCGCCACAAGAAGAGTCGTTTAGTAATAGACTTTTCAACATGCACAGGGTAGATATCTTTATTTTTGGGGCGAGGTCGCAGTGTACAGGCTTAATGTTCTTGCTAGTTGGTCATAACTTGCACCACGGTATTTCGCATAAGGTGCGCGCTGCGCCTGTCGCTCATCTCTTTATTCCTCCCTATTTCAGATATCTTCCCTCTCTTCTGATTGCTGAGATACTCTCTCTGTCATCTTCTCATGTACGCTCACTTCTCCGCCATCTCTCTCTCTTCTTCTCTCTCTCTCTCCTCTCTCTCTCTCTCTCTCTCTCTCTTCTCTCTCTCTCCTCTCTCTCTCTCTCTCTCTCTCTCTCTCTCTCTCCTCTCTTCTCTTTTAGGGGGGTGGGCGTGCGGGCGTACGCCCGGACGCTTTTCTTGAAGTCCGCGTCTGAGTCTAATTGTTACCTGCATATCTATTACTCCAGCGTTTGTATGGCAAATAAAGGCGGACCCCCAAGTCATGATTCTTTATTAATCTCACATAATTCAATCCTGCACCTATCCCATGCTTTGACCAAAGACGTGTGATATTGTGCACTAGTCATCCTAACTCAATTCGCCACCACTGTCAGCACACTCTTGCCTGATTCTGATCTGCTACTGCGCGGTATATCCTGGCCCTTTGCCAGAGAACAGTAAAATTGGAGTTTCTCTTTGAAAGTGATCAAGAGATCAAATGACATGACTCACTCACAAAATATGTGAATTTCTTTCGTTTTGAGGTACCTGAATTTTGAAGCAGAATCAATCTACTTGAGTTTAATATGAATCTACTTGAATGAATTACTTGTCCGAATTAGGTGCTTGTTCATTCGAATACCTGTTTTGTCACGTGGTTCTGTTAGAACTGGTCCAGAGAAGAGTGCCTTAAGAAGTAGTGATAATGGCTTATGGCCGTATATAGGGAAAAGCAAGGTGTTAAACAGTTTAGGACACCGGACTCGAACGAGCACGTCACGTTTTAAATTTTATTGATATTATGTTCTATCAAATTAAATTCATTAACTCCACATTAATTACAATTACATGTTATACTATATATATAACAGTGCCGGACATGTCTAACTTTCGGACATGACAATTAGTCCACCGACTTTTTGCTACCCTTTTTATCAAAATGAACAGAAAAACAAATATTCAGTCTATCTGGTAGGATTTTTTGCAGTTTCTTCCTAGATTCATAAGCTAAAGTTACTTACGACTTGTTACATTAATGAGATAATAAGCTCCTCTAAATAAAAAATCCTGTAGGAAGAATTGGGGGTATTTTTTCCTATCAAATCCTATCATTATCCTATGGGAGAAAAAATCCTATAGGGAAAAACAAAATCCTATGATTTTCGATTAGGATAATTAATTCCTATAGAAAATGAATTAGAATTAAATTGTCTAAATAAAAAGCCATGGATTAATGTTATCCCATGTTTTCAGTAAACAACATTAGGATATTAAATCCATAATCAATTATATGTTATCTGGACATTTAATTTAATTCATTTCCTGTATGATGTTATTATATCTTCATTGAAACACATTAGGAGTTTTTTTCCATGTAAGTTTGATTTTTTATATCCCAATAGGATAATGATAAGGATAAAAAAATCCCCTCCATTCTCCTACAGTTTTTATTTATCCTTTAGGAGGCTTATATCTCTTAATGTACAGTCGAGATAACTTTTAGCTTTGACACTACAAGATATTTTTGCAAAAAAAAAAAAAGTCCTTACACAGATCAGAACTGAATTATATTTTCTTGATATCTGTGCATAAATAATAGCGAGATAGCAAATAAGTCTGGACTTTGGTCATGTATCGAAGTTAAATGTCATACTGTTATATATGTAGTACATATATAACAGTATGACATTTACATATTATGTACAGTATATATATGCACAGTATTAAACAGCAGTGTGTCGTTGCTAATTCCACATAATGTGTTTTTTCATTTATTGGTTCAACTTTCATTTGGAAAGTAATTAATGGATTCAAAGGAGAATAAACTATTGTGGAACAGCTGGCAGGAAATAAACAATGAATTTAAGCGCTAGGCTATCTTTGACACAGCTTCCACGTCTCTAAGCATGAGCGGCGACAATGACACTTCAAAATATAAATTGGCGAAGTAACAATGTATTAAACGTAATCATAGTCCCCAAAAACATATATACAAAATCGAGTGTAGGGCATCACGGACCTTCGACAAAAGCGAAGGCAGGATCGGGTGCCATGGAGGAGTAAGCATCCTCTGCTGACCGGTCACACCCGCCGTGAGCCTGTAGTCGAAACAAAGTAAACGGGGTTACCCGTCGTCAAATATAGTACGAAAATGACAGTCTAACAAAGGGTATGAAACAAGTCAGTCAACATATGACTTAGTGATAATTTGTAATCGCAAACAAGGTCATTATAGCGACCGTAGACTTTGCGAAATGATGACTTTAAACGATATTCGTTATAACCCTGCAACATCAACTGTTTGGTTAGTACTTAGTTTTATATGCTCTTGCGTATCGAATCAAATGGGAGACATGCATACCATAAGCTGGTGATAGTGGTACATTACTACATAGAAAAGGAAAGTTGACAATCACAAATTCAAAGTCATCACGTTTATCATATAATGTAGTTGTCAGTCTGCCATTTGAGTTAATATTAAGTAAAATATCCAAATATGAAGGAGATCTTTCTAGACGCTACAGTACGAATACCCAGGTTAACACGTCACCTTTCACGGGAAAAGAGGACTGGGCTGTCTGGTTTTGTAAATTTGAAGAAGTAGAGAATATAAACAAATGGTCCACAGATGAGAAGCTTGATCATTTGCTGTCCAATTTTCATGACGAGGCTGCAGACTTTGTATTTGGTCAACTTTCCAGAGAAACGACGAACAGTAACAAGAAGCTAACGGAGGAACTTCCTAATCGCTTTCGTGATGTTAAGACAGGGCAAATCTACCTTGCTAAATTCAATAAACGAGTTCATAGGCCTGTCAAGCAAGTAGAGGATTTTGCCTCTAACTGGAAAAGATTGTATACAAAAGGACATCCAGAGAGAGACTCGAGATGAGGACCTTTTTAGAAAATGCCTAGATGGTCTAGCTGACCGAGATATTCAATTTCATGTTGGATATATATCAAGGCCCCTGGTGCATTCATGAAGCAGTCTTGCAAGTTGTGAATTACGAAGATTAGAAGCTGGTCGACACGCATCTTCAAAGAGATCCAAAGAGAAAATGCTATAGCCACTGAATTATATACGTGTTGAAGCTGACTCGGATTCTGACCACAAGCAATTTAAGCCAAGATCCAAGGCAAAGCAAAGCCCAGAAATACAACTCTCCTCAAGGGAGGTAACTTTAACAAGGGACGCAAAGACATCATACAAGCAAAGCGGCAAACCGAGGAAATTCAGGACGTAAACATAAGAAATATACGGTCAACCAAGGTAACTGAACACTGCAAATTACCATACAACTCGGACAGATGTGACACGCAATCAGGCAGCAGCTCAAAACGGACCAAAAAGAGCGTGATTGATATTACTGTAAAAGTGGAAACATCTTGATAAGGGAGTGTCGTCTTATAATCCAGGAGCTGCAGAAGTCTACTACCAAGCCTTTAAACTTAGATTAGCCGTCACTGAGGGTCAAAAGTCGGTGATCAAGGAAACTGACCGACAAATGTACAATTTAGACCTACAAACAGATCAATAAGAAGATTTGCATTTCGTTTCAAATCGTTTACCACATACTGATGGGGTTTATATTGGGGGATAATTGGAATAGATGTACAAGTGATAACCGACTCTGGTACATCCCATACTATATTATTGAAAGTACATGTACTGTATTCGAAAACATGTCCAGGGATAACAAACCTAGGGAAGTCAAGCCTACATGGAGCTGGTGGATAGTCTATGCATGTTCATAGGGAGGGAATATTTGATTTACAACTGGATACTTTGCCCTTAAAGAGAGAATTTCTGGTAGCAAATATTCAAGATGACATATGAAGACATTTTTACAAAATCGGGGCGATGAAAAGGCTGATACTTTACTCACAGTAATGAAATTCCATGCATGAAAAGGTGAAGATAACGAGCAGTGATCAATCTCGTAAGTCCTAAACAGAATACAAAACAAGGCCCCTAGATACACCAGAGGTGGAATCGGATGTCTAGGAGGAGTAAGCATCTCCTGTCAACCAGTCATACCCGCCGTGAGCCAATTCTCTTGATCAGGTAAACGGAGTAGTCCATAGCCAAAATCGGTGTATATAAAGAATGGCTTATCAATTGATATGAAACACCCCAGACTGCATTTTACCTTATGGTAGGGTATACTGGCAAACTAGATCGATATAACAGTGTTAGCCAGAAAGAAGAACTGGAGATTCAGAGTCAACTTTCGTAGAGTTAACAATTTGACTTTCAAAGACGTATTTCTTCTTTCCAGAATCCAAGACTGTTTAAATTCTGTAGCAATAGCTACTATGTTTTCAACGCTAGATTTAACTGATGGATATCACCAAGTCAGAGATAAAGCCAGCTACACACCAAAGACCGCCTTTGTGGCAAAATATGGTCATTTCGAGTATAAAACAATACCAAATGGAAAAAATGCACCAGGTACTTTTCAAAGACTTATGGAAATGACACTGAATGGACTTCAAAGAGACATCTACTTCATGTATTTAGACGACATAGGGATATTTAGTAAAAATTTCGAAGAGCATATACACAGACTTGGTCAGGTTGTACAGAGAATCAAAACCAAAGTTGAAGCTGAAAAGTGTCAGCTTTTCAGACAAGAAGATTTCATGGGACATAGAGTCAATAAAGATGGGGTTTTGTCAGACAACGATAATTCAAAAAGAATAATTAATTAGCCCACACCAACCAATGCCATAGCAGTGAGATTATTTCTTGGAACTGCTTCATATTATAGATGGTTTATTAGAGGATTTTCCATGAAAGCAAAACCTCTCACTGAGTTAACGCAGAAAGACCAACTCTTTACCTGGACAGAATCTTGTGAAACAGCATTCCTTTAACAACAGAAAATCTTACTGAACCAGAAATGACGAGATATCCAGATCAAAACTAAAGTCACTTCATTTTAGGCACATATGCGTGTGATATTGGGATTGGCACGGTTCTAAGTCAAATGTAGAACGTTCAAGAAAAGGTGTTGGCAAATGTTTGTCGAACTCTTAATAAAGCCGAGCGTAATTACTGCGTAACTGATAAGAAACTCATTGGAGTTCGTTATTTCATCGGGTATTTCAAACAGTACCTGTTAGGACAATAATTTCACCATAAGGACTGATATCAAGCATTAGTATGGATATACAAACTGAAAGAACCCAAAGAAAGAGTGGCACAATGGAAAGAGATACTTTCAGCTTCCAATTTTTCAATAGAGAGCAGAACTGGACCACGTCACTGTAATGTTGATGGTTTTTAGATGTCCAAAACAAGACTCTAATCCTGTAATACTGATGGTTTATCTAGATGTCCAAATCCAGTCAACTGTACATGCTATGACGGTGACAACTTAAAAAGTTTAAAATGTGGACTCTGTAGTAAATTGTAGAAAGAGAGCAGAAACCTTGGATAATATTCAAGTGGGTGTTCGTAAAATATTAATCAGAAAATGAAAGGAACCGAGCTTTTTCCTGCACTGACTGGGTGTCTAAACACAGTTCTGCTTGCCAGCATGATTTCCATATGGGAGATGAATATGTTGGTCCCATATAAGTTAGACGGATGAACGCCTGCAAAAGCAGAAGTTGGTAAGTATTCTCCATCAACAAGGCACTATGTTTGTTGGAACAATTACATCGCATGGGTTATGTATAAATCGTATACGGTACCAATTTTTTGATGCACCAGATGCGCATTTCGACAAATTATGTCTCTTCAGTGATGCTCAAGCCGAAATGTTGGAAATCCGAAACATGAAATTAAAACGTATAAAAAATGAACAATGTACATGTAGTGCCAAAGACTGGAGCCAAATACTTCGAAGGATCAGAGCTATACCTGAGGGAGATAATTCTTAATTTTGATATAAAATTTCTAAATTTACCACTGCAATTAAAACACTTATCCGCATTCTCAAGCTAGTAACATAGTACATAGCAACTGGGCTGTAGAGACCCTCGGGGACTAACAGTCCACCAGCAGAGGCCTCGACCCAGGGGTCATAATATAAATCCGAAACATGAAATTAAAACGTATAAAAAATGAACAATGTATATCAAAAGAATGTAGAACTACATTGGGCCAGAAAATGACTCAGTTGCTCGTTCCAGACAAGCTAAAAGTCCAGATTTTACAATTATGTCACTTTTCTTTACTCTCAGGGCACCTACATGTAGTTCTCAAAAAGACCAAATTCAGAATTACACAACTCTACTGGTTTGAGATACAAGATTCAATTAAACTTGTGATATTTGTGCCTCGAAGAAAACCAATAAAACTCCTAGAGCAAAGTTGGGAAGCTATCCTGTTAGAGTTCCATGCATGGGAACGAATTGGTACATGTATGACTTAAGTTTCTTGGTCTCTTTCCAGTGGCCAAACAAGGTAATCGTTATTTAATTATCTGCATAGATTACTTTTCCAAATGGGCAGAGGCTTTTGCGACGCCTGACCAAAACGGCTCGTACTATTGCAAAACTAGTACTTCAAATAGTTTCTCGATTTAGATGTCCAGTTACTCTACATTCTGATCAAGGCAGAAACTTTGAATCAAATGTGATTTCTTACCTCTACAGTCCACTCCTAGAAACCCTAAAGACAATGGCCTCGTTTCGTTGAAAGATTCAATCGAACACTTGTTCAGATGCTTCGAGCGTTCATAATTTCAGATGAAGAATGGGACCTGTACCTCTCCTG
The DNA here is from genome assembly GCA_903981925.1 of Ostrea lurida. Classification (NCBI taxonomy): domain Eukaryota; kingdom Metazoa; phylum Mollusca; class Bivalvia; order Ostreida; family Ostreidae; genus Ostrea; species Ostrea lurida. Next base: position 11,442 of record CAJDSM010024946.1, on the reverse strand, counting down.
CATGACATCTGCATATTGTTCCACGCTACAGGAGTCCACTAGGCGGACACCAAACATGTTAAATATTTGGTAGTGGTTCTAATGAATTTCGTCTTCCTTCAAAGTTCATTTACTCACCAGATGCAGCTGAACGTAAGTGACAATAGTATGATTATATGACAAGAACCAATACATTTTAGTTGGTGATCTTGTATGGAAGTTGAATAAAAACATCTATGCTGGTGAATATGTCAAACTACAATCTGTATATGTTGGACCATGTGTAATGTGGTCAAAGTTCATAGTGAACTAGTGGTTGAAATACAACTCGATGCCCGTGGTTTGCGGAAAGTTGTTAATCACAATAAATTACTGCTGTACCGTGGTGATTGACCACGACAGTGGACCCAGAATTGCCATTGTGATTAAAGATCCAATTTGGACAATGTGCTCTCTTTGTTTCCAGTAGCTGAGATAAAATATTGATTATTTAATCAGATATCTATCTTATTTTGTACTTGTATTGTGAACAAGTCTTAACCAGTGTATTTATCTGGGGAAGGGGGAGGGGGACACTCTTTCATATATGGGATCTATTGGATGATTACCAACATAGTTGTTTAACCATCGACATGATATTTTCCAAAATGTCATCATTACCGGGAAGAGAGGGCCATGCCTGGAGATGCAAGCCATGTGGTTACACTGGGTAGTAGTTGGCTGTCATACTTTACTCAAAATACTTTACTACAATAAATATCCTTACCACTGACAAGCTGTGCAGTTTTTTGACAGTCCAGAGACAGAAGTTTGCACGCTGTATTTTGAGCACAAGATGCGGGTGTGTGGAATGGGTCCAGAACCTCCTGTCTTCAGCTATCTTCGTGACAAGGTATAACACAACTACCCTTAAGGTTGGTCCCTACTCGAACTACGTCATACACTGATGTGCCATTTTTTTGTTTCTGATATTTCATTGCGATTAGCACATCGCAGTTATTCAGAACGCGGTAAAACAGTAGAAGTCATTTGATATCTGGCACTCGAAACGATGTATAGACAGGTTTTGTTAAAGTTTTTAGACTCAAGCACACTGAAAGTATTGAACAAAGGAAGACTTCACCGGAAAGTCGAGTTACACCTCGTCAAGATGCAGAGTGTACCGGGTATAGTTAAGTTTGGGGCGCAATTCTTATATGTACATGTATTTAGCTCTTTTATTTAGAACAAATATCAGTTACTGTTGCTATTATTTTTAAAACAAACACATTCCTTAAATTTTCAGTGAAGTTTATTAGTAATTGACCGATAAGGGTATACATGTTACAGAAGCTGTACAAAGAAAAAAAGCCAGTAAAGTGCTATATTTTTTATACTTTTCAAATGCAACAGATGTAATCTAATATTCTAGAAGAAGAAAAAAGGTGGTTAAACATGAAATTAAGAAAATGTGCCAAAATATGTATTTTGCAATAATTGCGAAATATTTTCATTTTGTGCATTTCACCTTTGTGAATTAATTGCATGAAAGTAACCACAAAATATTGCTTTGTTAACGTAATATATGATAAATCAAACAGATTATGAATATTATTTGCTTTCCTATTGTGTTGATATCTGCAGAATATTGATGTTTCAGGTGAAATTTTACAAGGATAAAGGGGGGTATATGTCTTCTTGAGATTCTAGTCAGACAAAAAGTAAACACAGCCAAAGGTGTGTATTTTTGGCCTTTTTTGTTACATACAGGTGTGATTCTAAATAATTTCAAGGAAAGAAACACAAACATTTAAACAAATTTTGTCGAGTAGGGCCTACCTTCAAGGGTCTATGGGTACTGACCCGACTTTTCCCCAACTACAAAAACATGCGCACCACTCCCAGAAAAAAATTCTGCGGATCACGCCTACGGCGATCTACATCTTGTAGACCACCACCGCAATCAGCACCGAGAAGTTTGCCAACGTCAGTACCGCCTATCATATAAATTATATTATTGATTGATGAAACCGCTCAGCCACTTGCAACAAGCCGACACATAAACGAAGAGGACATTTG
>CAJDSM010024945.1:5451-24690 GCA_903981925.1 Ostrea lurida | reverse complement strand
ATTTATTTTTCTGTCTAATGTAACTATGAAATTATCATGTCTACTTATAGTAATTAGTATAATAACAGTTGTTTTATAGGTGAGAACCCCTAAGTTGAAAGAACTTGTGTTCAACCTTTATACAAAACAGTTACTGCTTTTCGGGAGTTTTTATCAAAATGCAAACAATGGCAAAATTCTCATATCTCATATTTACATTTTTGTTCTCGACTCTTCAGATTATGCTTAACCTGTACCTGTCTCCATTCTTTATTCATACAAGATCGTTGTAAAAACACTGCACTGTGTCACGTGTCCAGGTTTATGAGTACAGTCGATGACATATCGCTTTGGTGTCGTGTTTGCAGCACTAAAGGTTACAGCGGTCATCTGATATCAGTACCGACGTGTATTACAGGGACATGGCCACGTTTTGAGCTAAATTTTTAATGTTTAAAATGCTTAACCAAGCTATTTCTAATGTTCAGCAAAAATTTGAATGTCAGTTGTTGAGTTACTAGAGAGATACATCGCTCACAATTCTGTTTTACGTAAGCAAGGCTCGAGCCTTCTTTATGTTTATGTGAAGGTTCCTTCACAGAAAATACCATGTTAAAAATGACATGTGATATGAGTAACACTTGAAACTGTTAAATTGTGCTCAGAATGAACTTGAAATTTGAAAAAATCGGCTTTAAACGGAACGTATATTAACATATTTAATAGAGGTAAACAAAACCATGGCACGGGCTTTGTTTACATAGCGAAGATGTGTAAGTGAGCACTGTATCTCACTTAATTGTAACTCAACTAATGACGTTCAAAATTTTGCTGATCGTTAGAAATACCTTACATGAACATTGTAAAATGTAAAATTTGAACATTTATAGCTCAAAACGTCTCTATGCCCCTTTAAGGTAGTTCACTACATCAAGGCTTATATGTTTTATAACATAACGTCACAAAATGGCGATTAAATGTGTCTTGTGAACTTGTTTGTTTCGATCATTTTGGTTGTATATCATTAGTGGACTGGTAAACTGTGGAACCCGAGTTCAAATCCAGAGACATTTGTTCATATTTACTGCAATGAATGATTGAGAAACATGTTTTTTAAGTCCAAAATTGCATATATTCCCAATCTATTTGACATGCATGCTTATTGCATATCATCATAATTTATTTTTCTTAACCAAATCATTTCGTGATGTTTTGAGAAACCTTTCCAAAGTGTAGTGAGCCACCTTAGAGGTTAGTGAAAGTACAAGTCATGCAATTTAATTTCATTGGGTTTTTTAAATCAAATATTTGTTTTATGAAAGATATAAATTACAAATGGTACTTATTTGCTGTATTGTAAACTAAAAAAACTGTTGAACAATATTTTATGTTTTTGGTTGACACCTGCATTTTTAAAAAAAAATGAATAAGTAAATTTTAAAATTTTTGATTGCAAATTATTGTTATCCATACCCTCCACATTTGACACATACCAAATTTCTCTGGTGACCGTGCGATATTCCTCAAATTTTTGAAATAATTTACAATACATTATCTATGGGATGTAAAATACAATACAACGTTTAAAGGCAAATATAATGAACAGTGATCAATATCGTAAGTCCCAAACAGAATACAAAACAAGAGTTGGGCAAACACGGATCCCTGGATACATCAGAGGTGGGATCAGGTGCCTAGGAGGAGTAAGCATCCCCTGTCGACCGGTCACATCCGCCGTGATCCCATTGTCTTGACCAGGTAAACAGAGTAATCCGTAGTCAAAATCATGGTATAAACAATGGTTTAAAAATTGCTATGAAACACATCAGACATCATTTTACCCATTGGCAGGTCAAACTGGCATTCTAAATCGTCATAACGACCATAGTAACATGTCACTATACTTATAATACTGAGAGCATCTTCTAAGGCTACCTTTGCATAAATTGATATGCGTAGAATTTATTTGCCTTTACATTCTAAAGCACAGGTTGTATTGACAGGTGATTACATTTTTAGCTTATGATACGTCTGTCCTTCAATACATTGCATATGACGGTATATAACCTTACTGATAAGAGTTGTATACCTAGATGTACTTGCGATTACTTTGAATTTATCGAAGATGGAGTTTCCGCTTATGCAGTTCGTTTTCTATTTGTCCCTAGCTAGAACATCCTTATGTGTTTCAGAAGGTAAAGCCATAGCATATGTTGTTGTTCCTTGAATCAGACTATACATTTCATTTGTATCAAAATATGTACACAGTTACGTGCAGTTAGCATAACTATGGTTTAAAAGATAAATGCCATTATGATTTCAGGTTGGTTTTTACACGTCACTGATTTTCATTGGGACACCACGTATACCGGAGGGGATTTGTCTTGTAATGACGTTGTGAATACCCATGGCGTGTATGGTGACTATTGGTGTGATTCTCCGTATTCACTCATTGACGTCACAATGAAAGCCATGAAAAATGCCACTTTGGATAAAACTGTGGATTTCATGCTGTGGACAGGGTAACATTGAAACGTGTTTTTATCTACAATTAAATGAGCAAACATTTCTCTTTCAACATTTATTCTAAAAACTTGGACTCTTTTGAACATTTTTTCTTATTGATGGACACAGATTCCATGCAAATGGAAATTACAGCTTTTTGGATTTTTAATCTNATTTTTTTTATTGATGTCACACAGATTCCATGCAATTGGAAATTACAGCTTTTTGGATTTTTAATCTTCTTTCTACAATAGTTTCGTTGCAGATATCATTGCATTGTTCTGATTTATGAATGTGATGTGTACAAAGTTGTGTGTGGATGATATGAAATATTATATCCACATATCGCTTCAGTACTGAATGTTTACACTAATTGTTAATAATATAAGGTTAATCAAGAAACATAAACCAAAGAAAGATTCATTTCTGATGGAATACTATGTATATATGATATACAGGCAGCTGTGATATCGCTCTGCAGTCTAAGATAACATTCAGATGAATGAAGGATATTTGATGTAAATTTTCAAGAACCAGGTTTAGTGTTATTTGATTTTGGTCAACAGGACATGCTTCCTCCTCCCAGGCAGCTGATGGTGTTTCCCAGACGTTCATGTTTGTCCTGTTTTATTTTCTATGATTGATTACAGTTTGTCTCACATTTACCTAAACTCAAGGAGATTCGTCAAGGCTGGATCTCAGACCAATGTCATATAAACTTGCCTGAACTTCGGCCGCTTGTTAACGTTGCTGGATTAAAATGGTTTAAACTGAATTTCTCGCCCGCTTCATCGTTTTACCTTAGACATCCTATCAACTCCTTTAATGTGTATTTACGAATTGTTTAGCATAGTTAGTTACAAGAAAAGGCAAAGATAACGAACAGCGATCAATCTCGTAAGTCCCAGACAAAATACAAAACAAGAGTTGGGCAATTATGGATCCTTGGACACACCAGTAGTGGGGTCACGTGCCTAGGGTGTGTAAGCATCCCCTGTCGGCGGATCACACTTGCTGTGAGCCCATTGTCTTGATCAGGTACATGGAGTAATCTGAAGTCAAAACCAGTGTATTAAAAACGGTTTAACAAATGCTATAAAACACGTCAGACAGCATTTGACCCTGTGGCAGATTGTATGGTCGAACCAGCTCGTTATAACGACCATTGGCACATATACTAAATCAGTTATTTGACTAGTACAATTTACTCTGCAGCTTTAGTGGAAGTCTTCNGTCGAACCAGCTCGTTATAACGACCATTGGCACATATACGAAATCAGTAATTTACTCTGCAGCTTTAGTGGAAGTCTTCCTGAAATTACATTGAAAGGACGCATTGGGAATGAATATGATATTTACCTAACCTGTATTGAAATTATTTTTAGTGATAGCGTGCTCCATACAGGCGATGAAAACCTAAGCTTAGACGATAACGTGATGATTCTTCAAAATCTAACCACTCACCTGCAAGAGACGTTTCCCACTATGGACGTGTATGCAACTTATGGAAACCATGACTATTTCCCGAATGGACAGTACCCGCCTCATAACAATGAAATTTACAACAGGACTCTCGAGCACTGGAGGAACTGGATTAATGATAGTGTTCAAGAATCCACCTTTTTGAAAGGTCAGTGTTTGCATTTCAGTCCATCCATGCTGTGACTTACCATGTTAAAACCCATGTAGAGAATCTGAATCTGTCCAAGACATTCCATTCCTAACAATAGTAAACAATTTTCTTGTCTAATCGAAATAGAATTTCTTAGAACATCCGTATGCAAATTATTGTTCTTAATTCAATTTATCAATTTTATTATGGCAGCACAGTGGTAAAGATTAGCAGGTCACATGTTCCATTATTCTCTTTAGAGAACAGGTAAAACAGAAAGTGAACCCCCTGGGGGGTCTCAACCTATTCATTTGGGTACATGTACAAATGTCCCGCTGATATTTTCAAAACATATTCATTTATTCAATACTGTTGAAAACATACCCGTTCATATACTTCCGTTGAAAATTCTGACCCAATCATATACATGTATTTCATACCAAAATTGTGACCTGTTCATGTATAGCTGCTGTCCATGCAAGTGAATGCATATTGTAATTCTAATACCCGGCTTGGTTATAGTTATATTGTGGGAAAATGTCATAATATTTCATGATTACAAATTTTATCAGACGATGAATTCCAGCGGGTAAATTTACCACCCATTGATGTAATGGCATGTGCAATTGTCTACCAAATCATATAATTGCATCTAATCGATATACTTAACTTGTAAAAAAAAAAAAGAAGCGACCCGTTCCAACGTGGGACAACTGTGTATACCAAGGTACAGGAAGACCCCCACCCCCCATTTCCCGGAACGTGTTCTATTATTTTCTAGAAAAAAAGGATAGGCATAGCCTTCTTCCAGTACAGGTCGCAACTGACCCGATAGCTTTAATATACAAAGTGACTGTTCCGTTTGGCATAAGAAATGGAAGTCAGAATTCAGACCTTAAAACTGTGGCCCTGTGTTAATGTCATTGGCACGATTTGGAACCACACAGACAAATTGAATACAGATAAAAATCTGTAGAATTACATCTGAGTTGCTTTTGTGGCATCTATATCGTTCTAATTATAGGTGCATACTACACGCTGAAGACAAAGCACGGAATCAGAATCCTGGCTCTCAATACCAATATGTACTACACGTCAGACAAAGTCACTACTCACATGGACGATCCGGCGGATCAGTTTGTTTGGATGGAGAACATTTTGCAGCAATCAAGAAGAGACGGTGAAAAAGTAACACTTTGTTCCAGATATTTCAAGCGAAAATCCCCACTAGTGATATAGACATAACATTTTATGTAAATTCAAATTGTTACTATAATAGAATTAAACATTCTTTTTTTTTAAATATATTACTGTGAACACTCCGGACATTATAATTTCAATTTGAATATAAATTCGAAGCACTTTTATCTTAAGTTTGTGAGTAAAATATGCAGAATTTACACATTGGATATATTCTTTTTTTAAAAACTTTGATTCTAGTTTCCGATCATTTGATGTGCGTATGAATATATCGCGTTTTCGGATTTATTAATGTGTAAATTCTTGCTCACTTGCATTTGTGTCCAATTAAAACGATTGCAGTAAATAGCGTTTTAATTATTGTCAATTAAATGAGTATAACTTCTATGTAAAATTGTTATTTAAAAAGGTTTTGATCACCGGACATGTACCACCAGGGGTTGCTGCAGAAGGTGGTAAAACATGGTTTTATCAACATTTCAACATTCGTATGGTGCACATTCTACAGCAGTATAGTGACGTAATAATAGGACTTCATTTTGGACATGAACATGCGGACACATTCAGAATGTTTTATGATCATTCTGGTAGCCATATTTCTTTCTGACGTTTTTTTTTAAATTATTATTTTCACACGTTCTTATAGTTAAAGTTTGCTCTTTAGGAGAAGTAGTGCAAAATGTAATTTATAATGTAAATATTAATTTCGGAGATTTAAAAGGTTATATTTCATGTCTATCATTAAATTCGAGTGATTCTATTGATGAGAACAACATTTTGATGACTATATAATTTTTTATTTCAGAACGACCTGTAATGACTATGTACATCGCTCCTTCTGTGACTCCATGGAGATACAAGACTTCTTCCGCAACGGGACCAAAACACAACCCATCCTTCCGATTGGTGAAGTATGACAGAATATCAGGAAGACATTTAGACCTGGTTCAGTATTACATGGATCTACCAGAAAGCAATAAGCAAAGCAGGCCTATCTGGAACGTTGCATATATTGCCACAAGGGACATGAAAATCCCAGATATATCGCCAACATCTATGGATGATTTTGCAAAGAGAGCCAGAAATCCAAAGAACCAAGAATTCCAGAATCATCTGAAATGGCGAAATGCTAACGCTGAAGTGATGGCGTGCGATGCGTTGTGCCATTCGTTAGTCTTTTGCAATTTTATGAAGTTACAGGAACACGATTTTAAAGTTTGTCTTAGGGAAACTCAGCGCTATACAGCGACATTGGCTTTTGGGAAGAGAAAGTAATACACCTGACCATATGTGTGTTGGATAAAAGTTGTAATGCATAACATAAAATGATTATAAAAAGTTGTGTAGATGAGTCTTCAGAAGGATTTTTACATACCGCTAGAATTAAAAATCAGGTCTCTACCATTTTATTGCTTATCTATCAGCAACCATGACAAGACCTTCATTATTTAATTATTTTGAAAGTGATGGCTTATTAACTATTCTGATTGAATGAAAAAATCGATTTTTCAGTTTAAAAAAAAAATGGTTCGGACATTCATCTGCATAAAACACCCGGGACTACTAGTACCTTTTTTCTTGAATGCGTTTTCCCTATTAAGTATCCAAAAAGTAATTGTAAACTAGGCTACATATATTTGTTTGATTTTTGTTCATTGCTACCAAACTTAAAACAACCAAACATAATTGAAGTACAAAATCAATTTAAGAAAGAACACACAAAGTGATGATACATATATTTATGAGTTCCCAGGATATCGGGTATGTCTATCATCTGCTTTAAAGCCCGTTTACACAGCAAGTAAAAAAATACATGTGTAAGACATGAGCATCTTAGAGTTGTTGATTATAACAAGATCTACTGTGGAATCATATTGTTGTGGGGGTCAATGTTCGCGGATTTCGTGTGTCACTCGTACCACGAATTTAGTCCCACGAACATGTACATGTTTTATTTTCTTTTTAACCTTTACAAATATTATGCCGTTCACATTATTTATCAATTACGCACGAAATTACGTCCCACGAACCAGCAAAAATTTGGCTACCCACGAACATTGACCCCCACAAATTAAAATGATTCCACAGTATACCTATGTCCGACACACGTTTCCAAAGTCTTTGATTTATCAGTGTTTACACAGAGTTCGACATGCATGTCAACAACAAATCTAACTGTGGTAGATAAGTAACGGGGAAAACGCTCTACTAAGTTTACTTTTTCATTCTAGTAAATCAATATGCTTAGAATTTATTCTGAAGCACAGGTTAAGTTGAAAGATGATTACATTTTAGAATTGTTAGCTTATGATACGTCTGTCCTTCAATACAATGCAGATGACGGTAGATAATCTTACTGATAAGAGTTATATGGCTAAATGTACTTGCGATTACTTTGAATTTATCGAAGATGGAGTTTCCGCTTATGAAGTTCGTTTTTTATTTGTCTATAGCTAGAACATCCTTATGTGTTTCAGAAGGTAAAGTCATTTCACATGTTGCTGTTTCTTGATTCGCACAATTCATTTCATTTTTATCAAATTATGAACACAGTTAGTTAGCATAACTATGGTTTAGAAGATAAATGTCATTTCAGGTTGGTTTTTACACGTCACGGATTTTCATTGGGACACTACGTATACCGGAGGGGATTTGTCTTGTAATGGTGTTGTGAATACTCATGGTGTCTATGGTGATTATTGGTGTGATTCTCCATATTCACTTATTGACGTCACAATGAAAGCCATGAAAAATGCCACTTTGGATAAAACTGTGGATTTCATGCTGTGGACAGGGTAACATTAAAACGTGTTTCATCTACAATTAATTGAGCAAACATATCTCTTTCAACATATATTTTAAAAACTTTGACGCTTTTGAACATTTTTTCTTATTGATGTCACACAGATTCCACGCAAATGAAAATTACAGCTTTTTGAATTTTTAATCTACTTTTTACAATAGTTTCATTGCAGATATCATTACATTGTTCTGATTTTATGAATTTCATGTGTACAAAGCTGTGTGTGGATGATATGAAATACCTACATGTCGCTGCAGCACTCAATGTTTGCACTAATTGTTAATAATGTAAGGTTAATCAAGCACCAGAAACCAACCAAGCAAATTTTCATTTCCGATAGAATATATGATATATAAGCAATTGTGATTCGCCCTGCAGTCTAAGATAACATTCGACTGAATGCAGGATATTTGATGTAAATTTTAAAGAATCAGGTTTAGTGTTATTTGATTGGTCAACAGGATATGCTTACTCCTCCCAGGCAGCTGATAGTGTTTCCCAGACGTTCATGTTTAATTTTCTATGAGATAGATTACTGTTTGTCTTACCTTTACCTAATCACAAGGAGATTCGTCAAGGCTGAATCTCAGACCAATGTCATATAAACTTGCCTGAACTTCGGCCGCTTGTTAGCGTTGCTTAAACTGCATGAATATCTTTTCATGTTAGATATCCTATCAACTCATAATCTCTATGAAACTTACATTTTGCTTATGACCTTAAAATCTAGTAAAACATTGTTCAGCATAATCAGCATAGTTACATGAAAATGCAAATATAACCAACAACAATCAATCTCGTAAGCCCCATATAGAATACAAAACAAGGAAATCCAATTTGACACGTATTTTTGGGATGAATGCAATATTTACCTATAACTTGTACTGAAAATGTTTTACAGTGATAGCGTGCTCCATACAGGCGATGAAAACCTAAGTCTAGACAACAACGTGATGGTCCTTCAAATTCTAACCACTCACTTGCAGGAGGCGTTTCCCACTATGGACGTGTATGCAACTTATGGAAACCATGACTATTTCCCGAGTGGACAGTACCCGCCTCATAACAATGAGATTTACAACAAGACTCTCGAGTACTGGAGGAGCTGGATTAACGATAGTGTTCAAGAATCCACCTTTTTGAAAGGTCAGTGTTTGCATTCTGGCCAGGCATCGGATCCTTAATCATTTGCATTCATGCTGTAACTTACCATGTTAGCAGCCATAGAGATTATCAGGAGATTTCCAAAAATAGTATATTTACCGCAAAAATAAGCCATCTTCTTGTCAAATCGAAATAGAAATGCCTAGAAATCCATGTGTAAATTATTGTTTGCAAATATTTATATTGATTTGGTTACGGTAGCACAGTGGTAGAGCAATCGCTTACTATTAGCAGATCATGTGTTCTATTAGTTAAAAAAAGATAGGCATAGCCTTCTTCCAGGCCAAGTCGCAAATAACCCGATAGCTTTAATATAGAGAGTTCCGTCTGGCATAAGAAATGGGAGTCGGAATTGAGACCTTACAACCATGACCCTGTGTTAATGTCATTGGCACGATTTGGAACCACACAGACAAATTGAATACAGATAAAAATCTGTAGAATTACATCTGAGTTGCTTTAATGGCATCTATATTGTTCTATTTATAGGTGCATACTACACACTGAAAACAAAGTACGGGATCAGAATCCTGGCTCTCAATACCAATATGTACTACACGTCAGACAAAGTCACTACTCACATGGACGATCCAGCGGACCAGTTTGTTTGGATGGAGAACATTTTGCAGCAATCAAGAAGAGACGGTGAAAAAGTAAAACTTCATTCCAGATATATTCTATTAATATTAATGAATATAATTTCGAAGCTTTTTTATCTTACTTTTGTGAGTAAAATGTCCAGAATTTACACACTGATAAATTCTTTTTTTTTAAAAAGGTTGATTCTTACTAATTTCAATTCGTTCACTGTATCAGCAATTCAAAATTGTGAGTACTTTCCGGACATTAGATGTGTGTATGCATATATCGCATTTTCGGATTGATTGATGTGTAACTTTTTGCTCACCTTCATTTTTTTCCAATCAAAACGATTGTAACAAATAGTGTTTGAATTATTGTGAATTGAACGAGTATAACTCAAATGTAAATCTATTATTTAAAAGGTTTTGATCACCGGACATGTACCACCAGGGGTTGCTGTAGAAGGTGGTAAACCTTGGTTTTACCAACACTTCAATATTCGTATGGTTCACATTCTACAGCAGTATAGTGACGTAATAATAGGACTTCATTTTGGACATGAACATGCGGATACATTCAGGATGTTTTATGATCATTCTGGTAGTATTATTTCTTTTTACATTGTTCAAACACAAAACTTGCCGTGTCCTTCAACCTTACCTATAGATATATAGATGATGTACGTCTCATCAATTAACAATTATGATTTTCATAATTATGTCCATATGATATATCCTGACGAACTCGAAATAAAGGACACCACAGAATCTGACAGATCTGCTTCATATTTGGATATTTTACTTAATGTTGACCCTAATGGTAGACTGACAACTACGTTAAATATGATAAGCGTGATGACTTTAACTTTGCAATCGTCAACTTTCCTGTTCTATGCAGTAATGTACCACTATCACCTGCCTATGGTGTGTATGTCTCCCAGTTGAATCGATACGCAAGAGCATACCATGCGCATGTGGACTTTTTAAAGCGAGGCCAACTACTAACAAAAAAGTTGATGTTTCACGGTGATAACGAATCTTGTTTATTTAAAGTCACCATTTCGCAAATTTTATGGTCGCTATAAAGACCTTGTTTGCGATTAAAAATAACCTCTAAGTCATATGTTGACTGATTTGTTTCATACCCTTTGTTAGACTGTCATTTTCGCACTAGATTTGACGACGGATAACCCCGTTTCCTTTGTTTCGACTGCGGGCAAACGGCGGGTGTGACCGATCAGCAGAGGATTCTTACTCCTCCGTGGCACCTGATCCTGCCTTCGCTTTTGTCGGAGGTCCGTGTTGCCCTACACTCGATTGTTTGGGACTATGATTACGTTTAACACATTGTTTACTTCGCCAATTTTTATTTCTAATGGTCAGCAAACATTTCAACGTGATTTGATGTGTTACAAGTGAGATTCAGCACTTCCAATTCTTTGCTATGTAAGCCTCGATTTTGTTTACATATATTGAATATGCTATAAAATTACAAGTTTAATCTGAAAACAATTAAGCAGTCACTAACATTTCTCACATCTCATTTTGTTATAAGCATAGTATTTCCTGCGAAGCAATCTTTATGTAAACAAAAAACAAGGCACGAGCTTTGGTTACATAACAAAGAATTGCGAGTGCTATATCTCACTTGTAACTCAACAACTGACTTTCATTTTTTTTCTCCTTATTAGAAATAACACAATTAATTATCTTAAACATTAAAAATGCAAACATAAAATTTAGCTCAATACTTGTTCATGTCCCTTTAAGCAGAAGTAGTGCAACATGTAATTTATAATGTGAACATCTGCACAAATGAACATTGATTGAGTCAGTTATATCTTATGTTTATCATTAAACACAAGTGATTCCATTATTGAGAATAAAATTTTGATGAATAAATACATATTTATTACAGGACGACCAGTAATGACTATGTACATGGCTCCCTCTGTGACTCCATGGAGATACAAGACGTCTTCCGCAACGGGACCAAAGCACAACCCATCCTTCCGATTGGTGAAGTATGACAGAATATCAGGAAGACATTTAGACCTGGTTCAGTATTACATGGATCTACCAGAAAGCAATAAGCAAAGCAGGCCTATCTGGAACGTTGCATATATTGCCACAAGGGACATGAAAATCCCAGATATATCGCCAACATCTATGGATGATTTTGCAAAGAGAGCCAGAAATCCAAAGAACCAAGAATTCCAGAATCATCTGAAATGGCGAAATGTTAACGCTGAAGTGATGGCGTGCGATGCGTCGTGTCATTCTTTAGTTTTTTGCAATCTTATAAAGCTCCTGGAACACGATTTTAAAGTTTGTCTTAGGGAAACTCAGCGCTATACAGCGACATTGGCTTTTGGGAAGAGAAAGTAATACACCTGACCATATGTGTGTTGGATAAAAGTTGTAATGCATAACATAAAATGATTTTAAAAACTTGTATAGAAGAGTCTTCAGAAGCATTTTTTTCATGCCGCTAGAATTAAAGACCAGATCTCGGGTAGAATTTACTCTGCCGGTCCCCAGGAGTTATTTAATGCGCATGTCACGAGATCCACATCCTAGTTGCTATACATAAGTAAACAAATTTTGACGCAATTTTGTTTTCAGTGTCTAGACAATAATAATATTGAATAGCTTACCTTAGATCCGAATATGATCTAAATCTAATCATGGTGCTAGTTATGTCTGTAAGAGCGAGAGTAGTTCGGATTTTTGGAGGGTTGGGGGCTGGATTTGGGAAGGTTTATTATCAGTTAAGATGTCTGATTTCGCTGATTCCGGATTATTCACTTCCTTGATGATTTTGCAGAAAAAGAGAAAAGGATCGTTGGATTCCTTAAGATATATATAGGATCTCCCATGGTTTGTGTTTGATATGATGATTATCCAACGAGTTGTGTGTTTTCTAATCATCATATCAAACCACAAACCATGGGAGATTCTTTATCACATATTTCATCCAGACTAAGCGTAAAGAATAAGGATTTCAAAATTCTCTTTTGTTTACTGAGGCCGAATTAAATACGTAACGTTAACATTACGCCGCTACAAATAGTTTGTTTGGAATTTTAGAAAAAATAAGAACACTGACAGTCGCAATGTTTAAATCATAAGAGATTATTCGTAAATGAGAGAAAAAATAGATTTTAGGACATACTACATAGAAATTGCGTCAAAATATTAGTCATCCAGTGATGACGTATACGATGACGCGATGCTGTTTTTCTCCCTCTCCATTTCTTGTTGCGAGTGGAATGGAGTATCTGTACATCGTCCTGATAGAATTTGTATATTTCCTGTAACATGGAGGGGGTCGTGGAGCTATTATAGTGAATTGTGTTTGGGTTCTTACATATTTGTATTCGTGATGGAATCGCTTTGTCTTGGAGCAGAGATGCTAGATGTCGAGTTAAGCCTGCCCGTGAGTTCGGTGCATGGATGATGGATAATCCATTAATAAAAGAGTAAATACGTGACAACGGATCTTTTCTTTGTTTCGTAATGTGCTCTATCGGATTTTCTAACACTCGGAAGATTTACACAGTACGTCATTCAGTTTCGAACGAAGGGGGGGGGTATGTTTATATTTTGACTTTCAAGAACATAGATAAGTGCAATATTTGAAAATGACGCCACGGGCCTTTTCGATCTTAGGCAATTTCTTGATAATCATATAAAATTATTGTTTTCAAATTTAAAGAATTTATCCACATTAGGTGCCACTCCATCAATATTTATAGACTAGCCTATCGATTTATGGGAATTTCGTCAAGCGGCGTAGGAATACATACTATGTGATATGAAAAAAATATCACATAAGGTGATATTAAACCTGGATAAAGGGGTAAATATGTGATAAATCTTTTTAACACACTATTGTGCGAAATAACTATCGTATAATGATTTCTGAGTTCCGTGTGTTGGTAGAGACTTTTTAAGGTCCTCCAAGTTGACTCGATTGTATTATGCTTTGGTCACAATTAACCCCTTCCGATTAGGCTTAGGATGTACCTCCGGCATGATGTTTAGCCATTTTGGACTGGTCACCGGCAGGACACCAGACATAGTCGGCCGGTGCTCTCAGGCAGCATCGGAGAGGTGCGCGAAGAGTTTTAACTCGAAGTTAAAATTTCTCCGGTAAATTTTCATAATCGGTGACATATCCTTCACTATCGTCCGATATCCGACCGGGAACTGAAGAGGTATCCATCGGTCATCGTCCGATTAGTATTAGATGTTCGATTGTAGTCCGGCCGTTATTCACTGCTTCGTACCCCCCCACCCCCCCAAAAGTCTCTTTAAAAACAGACGCCGTACGATGACACCCATTTATGTAAATGATGTGTGACAAATTTTTTGACCGGTGCCGTCCGATGTCGGGAAAAATGGCCAAAACCATCGGTGTACTCCCGATTAACCCCTGTCCCCGGATACCGGCCGATCTTTGTGACCAAAGTATTAGTATGCGCACTAGAGCTCGGGTCGAGACAATTTACACTGCACGTGGTTCACAGTTAAATGTTGAAATCCCTCTGCACTGAGGGCGGTATACGCTGTCCAGCAATCACTAATGATAGTGCTACCTGGCCTTATGTGTTTTTAGATAATGGTAACCAGAGTATCTGCAGAAACAGTTTTTGGAATTTCTCTCAATTCCCTAAAACATCGTCCACACGTCCTCCTTTATGATATTTTCTTTTTCCAAATTACCAGCATAGAATGATCTTGCGTATCGAATCAACTGGGACATAAACACACCATAAGCAGGTGATAGTGGTATATTACTACATACAAAGGGGAAGTTGAGGATTGCAAAGTTAAAGTCATTACGCTTACCCATATTATGTAGTTGTCAATCTAGAATTTGATCAATATTAAGTAAAGTATCCAAATATGAAGCAGATATGTTAGATTCTGTGGTGTCCTTCATTTCGAGTTCGTAGGGATGTATCAAATGGATATAATTGTGAAAATTATAAATTGTTAATTGATAGACATCATCTATATACCTATATGTAAGTTTGAAGGACACCGCAAGTATTTTGTTTTTATCCCGTAACAGGTTTTTGTACATATTCTGCTTCGTATGAATATAAAAATAAGTTTGCAATAAGGGGCACAATTAGTGCCTACTGAATACTAACAGATTGTTGGAGACATGGACTCCAAAGACTAATAAATATTAATCTGTAAGAAAACCCAAGCATGTTCTTAATATCTACTTCAGATACTTGTGTGGCAATCAGAGTGCTTTCTAACAAAATATGCGTCTTGTTTCCCAATTAATACACGTAAATAGTCTACAGTGTTTTAGTCTAAACGTACTATTCAAAGCCTCATTCTCACAGTGTTTACATGAGAAATGTCAATCGTTACAAGTTATGCTTAGTAATACATAAACTGGTACTTATACTCTGGGTACGGAACCCACAGTGCTAGATTTCAATCCTAAAAGGGTTGTGTTACCTTCCACCATTTCTCCTTGATTCTGTAATTAAGATTCCAAGAAGTGCAACTGTAAAAGCTTTTCCCGCGGAACCTATGTTTGATACCGTGAAACTCACGGGAGGATCCAATTGAGCTTGGCCATAACCTTTGTACAGCACACTCCCATTTCATACAAGCAAAATTCCTAGTCCTGGCAAAAATCAGTAAGAAGGATCTGTATTTGGAATATATGTATATTCAAAATGAAACAGTTCTTTACCATGTGAAAGACTGCTCAAAATATTTATCCTTCGTCTTTAAGAAGCCAGAAGTAATAAATGAGTTACATTGACTTCATGAAAACTTTGTACTAGTTGCAGTTGATAAAGCAAGTAACAACATTGTCTTTATTTGTAAATGTTACCATTATAATGAACTCCTTACAAACAAAGATACATCGTTGGTTCCACTGCAGATATACTGTTCCACTAATTATTCCAGAAGTGGTGTCAACCAGACGTGGATTCTCAAAAACTCTAAAGAGCTTTCAGAAAACTTCGTCACGATATTTTTCTAACATTGACTGCATCAAAATGTATGGTTTCTCCACAATTTATACAACAATCCCTCACGATGAATTAAAATCTAGGCTTTTTCAGATAATAGATATTTGCTTTTGAGATAAAAAACGGCACCCAAAAAACAAAGGTGTTGGTCATTGGGAAATAAGATACATATTTTGTAAGAAACCACTCTGATTGTCCACACAAATACTCTGAAGTGGACATTAAGAGCATGCTTGGGTTTCCAATAGATAATATTTATGTAGTCTTTAGAGATCATATCTTCCAACAATATGTTGGTATTCCTATGGGTACTTATTGTGCCCCCTTATTGGCAGACTTCTATATTACTAAATTAACAGGGTCGAAATTTGGTGTCAACCTTATTTATTCATTGTTCATTGAACTTTTTTTTTTATTTATGCCGTCAACGTATAGTTCTAGCCAAAGTTTAACAAGACAAGAGAACATCATCGTCTTTGGGGATTTTAGGAGAAATTGTCAATACACGAAAAAATAAATTTAGAACCAGCGACGCAACGGTGTTTATTGATCCGAGATACGTTTTTATGAGGTAAAATTAAGAAAATGACACAAAATTCAAGTTAAAAAAAATTATATCCTTATCCATTTTTTGGAATAAAATATAAATTCTCCAAATTAAAGCAACAATAATTCAATTGTCATTTATTTCAAAGAGTCTAAACTAATGAATAATTTTAAGGGGACCGGGTGCGAACCCGCTAAATCCACCACTGCCGATCATTCAAAGTAGCGCCGGTTTGATGTTCCATCAGATACGGACATTGCCTTTCAAGTGAGACGTAGATAATTTCAGTAGGCATAGGATTTGTCTTTGAAGAGGAGGAAGGCAAACTTCCAAATAATGCAACAAGCAAAAAACAAAATGCAAACCCCGTCTTTTCACACATTCGGTTATATGTAGCATTTTCCACAGAAGTTTTCCAGGATTTTTTGATTGACGAAGAATATATAGTTCACGAAGGAGTTGTCAGCGACAAATCATATCTCTCAATATATCCCATTCATTGTACTTTATCTTAAGATTCAACAGTTTGTTATATTCTGAGTATACCTTTCAATTCAGTCATAGGGGGTGAGGGTCTTCCTATATTTTGGTATACACAGAATGGGTCAATTTTTTGACATCAAATATATCAATGGGATGCATTTTTCATCAATCTGTTATATCAAAGCGTAGAGAATTTGTCATGTCACTATATATCAATGGATGGTAAATTTATCCACTGAAATTGTAATCATGGAAAAAACTGCACTTGATCTACCACTGAAAACAAAGGAATTAAGATTATATTACAAGCCAGGTATTACAATAGCAAAATGCACATGGATAGCTACTGTACAATGTTTTGATGAAATGTAAGTTTTATACAATTTTGTTATGAAATATACGAAAATATATGAATGGGTATGGATTTCAAAATAGTGATTATATTAATGGGGGTGTTATGGAGATCTAAGCCGTACATATGTACACCAAAGTATAGGTTGATACCCCCCCCCCTTCCCTGGGTTCAATGTAGATCACATTATTGGACACTCAGCAGCAGGTGAATTCCCAGGTAGTTTTATATTCAAAAGTTGTTCAAAAACTGTTACAGTATAAAAAAAAAACCTTGCAGTGTCCTCTAACCTTAGATATAGATATATAGATGATGTCTTATCAATCAACAATCATAATTTTCATAATCATGCCCATTTAATATATCCTGATGGACTCGCAATAACGGACACCACAGAATATGACATATCTGCTTCATATTTGGATTACTTAATATTGACGTTAGTGGCAGACTGTCAACAACATTATATAATAAGCGTGATGACTTAAACTTTACAGTCGTCAACTTTCCTTTTCTATGTAGTAATGTACCACTATCACCTGCTTATGATGTGTATGTCACGATCATGTCATGCGTATGAGGACTTTTTAAAGCGAGGTCAATTACTGACAAACAAGTTGATGTTGCAGGGTCTCGTCTAGAGTCATTTTTCGCAAATTCTACGGTCGCTATAATGACCTTGTTTGCGATTACAAATTATCACTAAATCATATTTTGACTGATTTGTTTCGTACCCTCTGTTAGACTGTCATTTTCGTGGATTTCACGACGGGTAAAGTCATTTACTTTGCTTCGACTAAGGGCTCTCGGCGGGTGTGACCGGTCAGCAGAGGATGCTTACTCCTCCATGGCACCTGATCCTGGCTTCGCTTTTGTCGGAGGTCCGTGCTGTTCTACACTCGACATTGTTTATATGTTTTTTGTTACTATGATTACGTTAAACACATTGTGTACTTCGCCAATTTATACGAAATTATAATCCCCAAAAACATACCGGTCAACAGGGGATGCTTACTCCTCCTAGGCACCTGATCCCACATCTGGTGTGTCCAGGGGTCCGTGTTTGCCCAACTCTTGTTTTTATATTCTATTTGGGACTTACGACATTGATATATATTGATAAATATTAAAAATATTATACTTAATCTACCAACTTGTTCTTCTTCTTTCTTTAGTCCAGCTGGACATGTCATTACAGGTGATGCAAATATAGTTGAAAATGAGGATTTAAGACCACTTATTTTAAAAGGTCCTAAATTCAGAGAACCTCGGTCATTTAATTGGCGACAGAACTTCATCTCCATTATGAATTCTATTGAAAATTATGCCAGACGATGGGTAAAATGTGAAAAAAGAAGAACTTGATACCTTATCAGAATGGATTAAAAGTATCAAAAAAATATTGAAATATCGTATTAGACATATACGTATTAAAGTCCGTACCATCTATCCTGCTGTGTTTCGTAAACCGGAAGTGATCAATGAATTAGATAGGTTACATGAGGAATATGTTTTGGTTCCAGCCGACAAAGCTTGTAACAATATTGTTTTTGTCTGTAAGGCTTATTACTACAACTGCATTTTAAACGAACTTGGTATTAACTCCACATTTGGTAATCGTACTTACACTCCTACTGCTCTTTCAAAAGACGAAATTCTTCAAAACTATGCTTCAGTTTTAAACATATTTAATATCCCAGTCAATGGGATGGAATAATATGAATGGCAAACAATAGTCGGTTATCTCCTCCTGCTTGTTACTAGATGGCAGCGCTGTCCCCGGTCCTACATGTAGCAGCGAGTTGCGATGGCGGCGATAAACAAATTATATTGTTATATTAAGTAAAGAATAGTTTCTATATTTGTGACCGGTCACAGAGGATTGCACTTACTCTCCATGGCAACCTAGATTCCTACCTTCGCTTTTGTCGGAGGTCCGTTTGCCCTACATCAGTCGATATTTTGTATATGTTTTTGGATATATGATTTTTCGTTTGACACA
>CAJDSM010024941.1:10827-57171 GCA_903981925.1 Ostrea lurida | reverse complement strand
TAATTATTACGTAAGTAAATGTAGTTTTACAATTTTTTTTTAAAATACTCAAACTATAGGGTGGATAAATGCAAAAAAGTAACGGTTGATTTACGAAGCGATTACCTATATGGAAGCCATTTTGTATACCATCTATTCTTGACAGGGTATATGGCCTCATGTACCTGGTTTGTCGTCCAATCAAATGCCTGCATTTTTCTCTGCAGTAGTATATATATATATGTACTATGTCGAGTGTAAAGCAACACGGACCTCCGACAAAAGCGAAGACAGGATCAGGTGCCATAGAGGAGTAAGCATCCTCTGCAAACCGGTCACGAATTGAATTTTATAATGTAATCAAAGTTTATAAATAATTTATGCTAGAATAGCTTAATGAGAAAATCATACTTTAAATGTATTTGATAGTACTTTTCAGTTAATACGGTATATTAATATATATTTATACATTAAACTTTAACAGTTTACAGCCAGCCATGTCTTACGGCTGTTAATGTTGCGAAGAATAAAAAAAGATATGTTGGAAGCTTAGAAATATACGATTTGTCATATGATTTCAAGATGCATTTTATCAAGCACAAAGCCATGTCGTAACAAATCTTATCACGAACATGTACGCCACACAATTCAGCAGATTGAATAATTATTGTAGACCTCTACTGGTTTTTTTCTAATTCGAGTTAAAATGTATTTTTTTTAATATAGTAACATTGTTTATTGACAGAATCATACTTCATATAAAATGGGGAAAAAAAAGATTAATGCCGTATACACAATTTTAAAGTAATTGAATTTTTTCTAAAGTAAAGAAATATATACATTTTTATCACTACAATTATAAGCGATTGCTTACTTTTCTTGGGTTTGTTTTAAACCCCACTTCATAGACGCCGACAGAATAATTATATCTGTGTCCATCTTCATCAATAAGTATGTCTCCAGTCAAACCATTAATGGAAATCTGTAAATTAATACATCACAAGTTTACTTTTGATATTGTATTGAAAGTAAATATTTTAAGATCGTTATGAATGTATTGTAATAAAACAATTGAAATAGTAAAGAAAAATAAAATGAGATATAGGGGTATTTCGAAAGTTTAGTATAGTATATTGATATTTTTTTTTCTTATCTTATGGAATATATTTCACTACCTCTCGCAGATTATTCATGATATTTACTCCATGCATCCAAGGCTTACTACCAGTGCACGGTATACCCTTTGTTAAGTCATAGTTGTATACTTTAGCTCTTCTGAATGTCGATCGGAAAACCTCGGAATTGTTCTTTAACATCGTTTGAATAGTTTCACGTAACAGGTTTACAGTATCAGCCATGAGTGCGGATTCAACCTATGAATAAACAGAGGAGTAGCATTAAAACATTTTTCATGTAGAGTTCCACGCATGTGCAATGTTTTTATGGTTCTTGAATTTATATTTGTGAGTATACTAGCATCATTAGAGTGAACCATGTGCGAGTTTCAGAGTGTAATTACCCATGTCAAGTAATGTAAGTTCAGTAACTCTATTGTTATATAGAGAGAAAAAAACCTAACATAAACAAAACATCTGCTCTTTATGCGTGGTTTTGAAATACAAGTATCGGCATTAACCACTGAAGTGATGTCTAATGACGACGCATTCCCTAACATGATTTAAAATTGTATGTCTGTTCGAAATTTGTTTAATTATCTTAGATACACAATGTCTATGTTATATGAATTGTCGGTATTGTTCATATCAACATATGTGTGTTACCTACGTAGGAACACGTACACAGATATGTTGTCATAATCTGTTTATGTGTTGTGCATAAGACGATGCATTTCACTGTATTATGCAATTTCTTGTCGAACCATTCAGAGTTCAGAAAATTTCAACGTAATCTGTTAAGGGTTTGTGAGAAATATTTTCGACCCATGACTTGGGTAGATTGGTTATGGGATATCTAAAAACATGGGCTGATTCCAGCAAATCGGCTTCGCCATTGGAGAAAATTCCTTCACTGATACCGACAACTCCCACAGCATAGATATCATGTGTCAAAATAATATACACTAAGGACTTCAATAATTGACCTAAAACTCTACGAGAATTAGAACAAAATTGTCCTCTATCTCAAACTGCAGAAGTTTTTGGGCATGTATCTAAAATTTTAATAGCGTAACATTTCAACAAACATGAATACTGATTGGCCAAGAGTCAAGGTTTAGCTGAAGTCAAAATTAAATGGTGATACCATCGACCGCTTTTTTATGAAACGTAACCTGCTAAAAGTTGGTGTGGAAATATGGTGGGTTACAAACCACTGATGTCGACGTTGAAAGATAACCCATAGTAAACAATGTATAGATATTTATTTGTTCCACTTAGTTTGTAACGTAATTAACTTATTTCATGTTACGAACATGTATATTTTATGAGAGTTGACAAGTTCTGTGTAGTCATCGATGGGTAAAGTACAGTGAAACAAGATAAGTGGTGTGTTACTGAAAAATGTACATCTCTGTATACCCGTATGCTAAATTCAAATGGGAAACATAAATCTTGTATAACTCGAGTTTATTTTGAGCAAAGAGATAACAGTTTTACGTATATATTCTTCCTTGGGGTTGTTCCTTAAATTTCTCACCCTGACTGTGTCCCCTGCCCCTTTCCAAATGGAGCGTGGTAACTCTTTCCATTCCACTAGGAAGTTTTGGACAATCTCCGACTGATGGTCAACTAGCTGGAAACCTGTGATGTTTACGCCACCATGCGAAAATCGGCCTAAATCATGGTTGACTACATCCTGCGACAACGTAGAGCGCGTGAAAAGGTGAAGATAATGAACAGTATAGAAAGACAGATATATTTACACGGTACAAAATGACACATCAAGCTGAACGTTATTTAAAAAAAAACCAGTGCTCTTTTTCTATGTCATTTTCATGTTTCAAATTTTAAAACAAACTTACCAAACTGCCTAGTAAATATGAATATCCATTTTTATTCATTCCAACGTTTCGTATCTGAGAAAACAATTTGTAATTTCAAAATGGTTATGTAAAAACATCAAACACATTATATTTCAGTAGAAAATGAAAACAGAGGTTGCTAACCTGATTTAGAATGGTATCGTAGGCAGTTTCATTTGACAAATCAAAGACTATATGTAACGGATGAGTATTGTTTAAAGGTCCATATTGTATGTCCAGCATTCTGAGGTCTCTATGGGCCTCCTGTAAGCTCATGAGGCGCCTGGAACTCACTACATTTATTTTTCGTTCTTCATCTTTCAAAAGCAACTTCAGTTCCATAAGTCGAGACAAGCCTGTTGAAATAACATTTAATTGAATATATTTAACAGATTCATACTATACCATTTTTGCTGTTTCAACAACTATGATATGTATAATTATATATATATCTACACTACCCTGCACACATTGTCATGATGAAACGTGAAATAGAGTAATAGTAAGAGATTCAATTCGAAACTACTTATCTTTATTCATTTAATTAACAAAGTTTTGCGTGTACTTGGTATCTGTATAACTGCTGTCGTCTTCACAATTTACTCTAGAGACAGCTGTCAGATTACTTGCAACAATGAACCCCTGAGAGGCTCTATATAACAAGTTTAGAAAGCCAGAATTCCGGCCAAGATAGACTTATATGAAGAGACAATCAAATAATTGTCCGAATAGGATTGTCTTGACAGAATTAAATCCATAGAACACCAAGTCTGGGGATTTGATAACAAAAAGTAAACAAGCAATTTCCAATCATAAAAGCTGCCTTGATTCCCATGAAATGCATATTAAAGCTATTAATTAGCCAGTGATACTGTACATGTTTCAATCAGGCAGACATGAGTATTACGATTCCTCTACTGAATTGTATCAAACGTATCTACAAAGAGAATATACCAGAATCTGTGTCGTAAATGTAGTGAAATTTAGTCCATTTCAAATGATCAATAACGGAAGCGATGGCCCCAGTTGTGTCTGGCTTCATGAAGATAGAGAATTCCTTGCTGTGGTGAGGGTGGTGGTCCATGCTTGGGCTCAGGTAAGGCATGTGAAATACACGAGTGTACGAGTCCATCACTTCACGAGAGATATAAGACTTGGATCCCACTAAAGCGAACACTCCATTAGACAAGTGGTCGCAAACTGTAAAGAAAAATATAAAGAGAAAGTAGTTTGTATATTAGATACTGCAATGAACGAATAGTTAAGTTGCAACAATGTTTTCCCCAATTACAAGTATTTCACGACGAGTCGATTTTAGAGGGTTTCGCGGGAAATCCCTATCACGTGAATGTATATAATATTCAAATGTACATAATCCACATACACCAAATTACATCCAATAGTAGTGAAAAATAAAGGCAATCCATGAGAAGTGATTCCCACGAACATACAAAAAATTGCAACCCAGTCAATCAAGTTCTGTAACTGAATTGTGTATGTAAAGAGCCGTAAACAAGAATGTGTGGAAACTTACAATCTACAAATATTTTTGTCTTTTGCTTCTAAAGACAGATACCCTAATAAAAGAAACAATCAAAATACTGGGTGTTGAAAAATTTAGACAAGATATTAGGATGTATGTAACAGTGTCACGAAGAGTTTGTGTTCCTTCATCCGTCATACATCCTGTCGCTTGTGACGATGATTTCTCCTGATAGTGTGATTTATGATAGACAAAATATGGTTGACGTAGACGCGTTCCCCTCTTGTCCTGGTGGCATTCCCAGTTCTGATACCAAAATCGGCATTAAACTTTGTTTCTTTATCGATTTTTGTTTCAAAAGAAACAGTTACGAAAACGAATGATTAGCTACAATTCTGAATAAAACAGAAGCAGCTTTACGGGAACCATGATTGATGTTCATGCAAAGAACCATTAAAATACAGCGAACAGACAAATCTACACAACACCGACTTTAAGAGACACATGTTCACAATTTACAGATTACTCCAACTGTGAAGACAAAAATGGCAATAATAATTATTCAATCGCTCCCAATTTGAGCAATGGATTCATTTAAGTCCAGCTTAAAGTGTCTGGAATGATCTCATTTATGTTTTTTTCCAAACTGATGAGTTTAAAGAAAAGGCTTTGGTATCATTATGAATTTGCTGTACCACGGAATTTATAAAGTTTAGTGAAATACATGACCATGCCAAAGCTATCTTCTCTATATTTACTACTTTGTTGAATACAAATTAATATCGAAAGTGATCATCTCAGATTGTTTGTCAAAGCTCTAGTATTTCTCATGAAATTGTATTGTGAAAGTTAGGATTAATATTTTAGATAAAATGTTTAAGTGTTTCTCTCAAATCATTCCAATTTCCAAAGTAGATCTAGACTGATGTAATAACCAATGAAGTAAATATATTCTATTAGTTAAGATTTTTTTTTTCAGATATCACATTAAAACATGAAGCACAAAATAGCAGAGTCAACATAATAATTCAATCTTCCCTTTTTTGATTTTTTAGTCCACGAGACTGTTTTCATAAAGCTGCCTTTGACAAATTTATTAGACGCAATCGCAATTCTGATGAAAATTTTATGGCCCCGAGTACACGACACACGAAGGGATTATTGTGAAAACAGAACAGGGAGTCATCAAGATATAATCTCTCGCATCTCATCCAGCCTTGCTGTCACTACGGATTTCACAAAAGACCATCATTTCGTCGTCTCATTAGCACATTTGAATAATATTCCGTTACATGGACAATAAAGTTTCGGTATTGGGAGAAGTTGGCACACTCAAAGGGAAAATGATATATAATTGATGATCCAACATTACTGGGAGTCTCTGCTAAATGTCCTAATCGTGAGGTCTCTTTTCAATTACCTTTCTACAATAAAACTCTGTCGTTATGTCTTTATCGCGTCATAAGTCCCTATCATGAGTTCCCCGAACGAGAATATAATCTTATAAAGGCTTCGCAGCTTCTCTACAATTGGTTGGTCAACGACATCTGTACCAAAGGTGTATCTTTTATCCGTTAGTTTTGGTAATCATCTGCTTGTGGTAAGATTAAAGTGTAAATTATTAAAAACTCCCCGTTAAAGTGTGTCCCTGAATTTTATGTGACCTTTTGATACATGTGCANGTCCCTGAATTTTATGTGACCTTTTGATACAATTAAGGATATAAATGTGCAAAAAAAGTTATTGTATTCAACATAGTGGAATTGTACACAATCAACGCTACTAAAGAGAACGACGGATTTGATAATTTTTGAACCAAATAAAAGATTTTTGAGGACGTTTCATTGACAGAGCTAGTTTCATTTTCTGCACAAAAAGGTCCTTCCTGTTGATAGTCAGCTCCAAGAAATGTCTGATTTTGTTTGACTTTAAACAGAAACTTCACATATAATTATAAGCTTCGTTTATGGGAGAAAGGGGGAAAAAGCCTTGGAAAGTTCATTTTTGTAGTAAAATCAATACGACATTCGCCATATATTACAAAGCTATAGCACTATCCATGATGTAAACATTCTATAGCATTTTGTTTAAAAAATATTTATTTGGCATTACCTTGACGTATTTTAATGATGACATTATGTAGAGAACACCGTGTCATAGTCACATGTCTTAAAAAAGGACATAACCATTAAACTATTCTTATGTTGAAAAGTGAACACTGATTTGACTACCATATCCAACTATTTCGGTCATAACNCATTTTGTTTAAAAAATATTTATTTGGCATTTATGAAATAGAAAACTAGAAAATTACCTTGACGTATTTTAATGATGTCATTATGTAGAGAACACTGTGTCATATATAGTCACATGTCTTAAAAAAGGACATAACCGTTAAAATATTCTTATGTTGAAAAGTGAATACTGATTTGACTACGGATTGTTCCGTTTACTTTATTAAGACTATGGGCTCACGGCGGGTGTGACCGGTCAACAGGGGTACCTTACTCCTCGCAGCCACCTGAACCCACCTCTGGAGTGTCCAGGGCTCCGTCTTTGCCCAACTCTTGTTTTTGTATTCTATTTAGGACTTACGAGATTGATCACTGTTTAGAAGTTCTTACAATTTCTCTTTCACATCAGAACTTTTCTCCTGTAATACGGAACAAGGTAGGAATCGATGTGGAACAACTATTATCTTACATTGCAAGAGTACGGACAACTGATTAGTGGCTAACTGAAAACCATTTTGGATAAAGATGCGAGTAATTTTTACACCATCCCCAAGTGTGATTTCTTTAACTTGTATATCTTTACTATACGTGGATGTATGATATTCTGCTTTCTAATTCGTTAACAAAACGAATCATAATTTGAACCACCGTGCTTGATCTGCAATAATTTGAAATAAAAGTTAAAACATTTAGAACTAATTTAAATTTATTCTCTACGTCTATTTTTACAACCCATAAATGAACATCAAACTACATAATTTCATAGATTTTTCTTGGGTACAGTATTCCATAACAGTATTTATTTATTTATTTTATTTTCACGTTTTATTATAGGAATATTGGGATCCTTAATTGCACATTGTTGCCATGGCGATGGACGAAACAATATAAAAATGCCGGGAGAAAATTCAGCGATCGTCTGCGTGGAACGACAGTGACGGTTCCTCAGGGGCTGGCTCCTGAATTGTCACGTTTTTAATTAATACTGCTTTCAAAAGAAGTTGAAGTAGAAAAGTTATAGACAGTCTCACGTCTGTTCAGTATAGAAGTTGCCCGTGCTCAGCTATAGAGGAACGATTCTTATATACGTATTGAAATACGTTGAGGTTAATGTCTCCATTTGTTTAAATCTATCTAGTGGCAAAATAAGCATGTGTCACAATAAACCCCCAATTTAGTGTGATGAGTGGGGTATGGATAGGATGGCTCTCTGGTAATTGCGTGTTTTTCCGATTCAGCTTCTAGCTGTAAACTTTGGTACTTCACATCAGATGTTCTTTCAATCACCCAGACGAACACATCACACTAATGGAAACATCAATTAAGGATTGAGAAAGACATTTAATGTTTTGATTTAAATCAGGTCAGTCAAACGAATCAATCCAAAGCTAAATACGATTCGTGTATATTGTCGATCTCTTGACAACAAAGATGGTGTGCGATACGGTCAATTGTTAATGACTAAATGTGGACAGAAAGGAATGGCATTGCAAAAAGCATTGCTGAAAAAAGCATTGCTGCTTTTCTTACCAAATAATATTTCATAAATACAAGTTTGAGTGTGTACATGTATGTGGTCTTTGTAAACAGGAGTAAGGCACCATCACTATTCTGTATGCGTTTGTTTAACCCTTGTAATAAATTCAATCATTGTTAGATATTTCATCCAGTGGTATAAGTTAGATAACGAAGATTTAAAAAGCAGTCACGGCTCAGATCCAAACGTTTTCAGCAATTGAGAAGTATGCTAGTAATGTTGTAAGCTTTAATTGAGAAGTATGCTAGTAATGTTGTAAGCTTTAATGGAGAAGTATGCTGGTAATGTTGTAAGCTTTAATGAGGATGACGCTCTATCTAATTTAAGTCAAACTACAATTTAAACACTATCGATACATCATATACTCTAATGGCAGAATGACAACTACATTATATGATAAACGTGATGACTTTGACTTTGCAATCGTCAACTTTCCTTTTCTATGTAGTAATGTACCACTATCACCTGCTTATAGTGTGTATGTCTCTCAGTTGATTCGATACGCAAGGGCATGCCATGCGTATGATGATTTTTTAAAGCGAGGCCAACTACTAACCAAAAAGTTGATGTTGCAGGGTTATAACGAATCTCGTTTTAAGTCATCATTTCGCAAATTCCACGGTCGCTATAATGACCTTGTCTACGATTACAAATTATCACTACTTATAGTCATATGTTGACTGGTTTGTTTCATACCCTTTGTTAGACTGTCATTTTCGTACTAGATTTGACGACGGGCAACCCCGTTTACTTTTGTTTCCACTACGGGCTCACGGCGGGTGTGACCGGTCAGCAGAGGATGCTTACTCCTCCATAGCACCTGATCCTGCCTTCGCTTTTGTCGGAGGTCCGTGTTGCCCTACACTCGATTTTGTATGTGTTTTTGGGACTATGATTACGTTTAATACATTTTTACTTCGCCATTTTATATTCAAATGGAAACTTTACAAGGTTTATGATCTTGATTTTATTGTGCAGATTATATTTCCTCGCTTTGAGGTCACATTCCTCAACGTCGTTAATTAATGAACATTCTCACTGTAGAAGACAAATTCAAAGTTTGAAAATCTAGACATGATTTACACAGTTGTATTTGTCCAGGATATGCAATTTCCCATTCGACACATAGTTGTAGGCTTAATGAGGCTTACAGGGAATACATATTTGCCTTGTACGTAACCATAATGTGAAATCAGGAAATCCACGCTCTTCTTATATAGCTTTAACTAATTTCACTCTTTTTTTTAAGTCAATAGAGTATCTTATACATGTATGTATGACATGATATGGATTATATTTTTCTAAAAATTGCAACCAAATAAACAATTACTCGAAAAGAGAACAATACCTTGTCAGAAAATACATAAAAATGATAAAATCGATATCCCATGGGTTAAAAGAAATAGTGAACATAACGAACAGTAATCAATCTCCTAAATCCCAAAAAGAATATAAGTTTAAGAGTAGGACAGATACGAACCCCTGGACACACTCGAGGTAGGATAAAGTGCTGAAAAGGAGTAAGCATTTGCTGCTGACTAGTCACATCCACAGTAAGCCTTATATCTAGATAAAAAAAACCACCAGAGTAATCCGTAGTCCAAATCAGTATGTAAAGAACGGCTTAATGATTAGTATGAAACATTTAGACATCATTCGGCCTATATGACGGGTTGAATTAGTGAGTTTAAAAATCATAATAACAACCAGAATTTGTGAAATGCTACTTTAATAAAGGATACTGTGGAATCCCCTGTAACACCAACTTATTTGTCGGTAGCCTATTTTGATCTAAAAACTAAACAAACGCAGAACATGCTTGTGTGTATCGAACCAGTTGAGGCATAAACACCATATGTAGATGACAATGAATTATTGCAACATTAGTAGGGAAGATGACAATGAAGAGGCCGGAATCATCCTATTTGTTACAATGTTGACTCGCTAGTTTGCCATTTGCATCTACATGAAATAAAATGTCCAGGTATAAAGCAGACGAGTTCACTGGGACATATGAGTGAAAATGAGTATTTTGATTAATAAACAGACTCTGACACATGTAATACACTGATGCTTTACTTTATCATACACATTCATGTGTGTTATTTTATCTGATGGAATTTCTGCAGAACTTTTAGATGAATATGTTTGAAAACAGAAACACTATTCACCTATTCCAAAACAATCTCTTGAATATCATAACGTTTCGTTTCATTATAACATAACTGTACTGTTTCCGGGTTTATAACACGGGTTCAGAAATACGATATGAACTCGTAGCGGAGGTTCATAAAAATACAAATTATAGGTAGGTCAATCAATCATGCGCTACATAAAGAAAACAGCATATCATCCTTTGAAACAGTTAACATATTACCGGTAAAAGACATTGTTTTGTCACCAAAGTTGTTCCAAGAGGATTTTGCTGTCTTTTATGAAGTGAAAATAAGTGTAACAGAAATCTCAAGCTTCTTCAAACCGTGACGTTGCAGACAACGTCACAATCGAATTGACTACGTCAAACAATAATAAAGCGACAAATTCGGGTTGTGAAAAAGAAAGTCATTCAAAATATGCGTTTAATGATAGTTGTGTGATAAATAGAATCTTAAACTCGTGCTTATGGCATATGAAATTTATGAAATTTGTTACCGGATTTAAATATTTCCCTCGCCAAGGCTCGGGAAATATTAAATCCGGTAACGCTTTTCATAAATTTCATATGTCATAAGCACTCATTCAAGATCCTCTATATCATGACTGTAAATAGAAAACCGTTTAGAACTATAACTTTTTTGAATCACAGGGAAAAAGACAGAAAATCCGTAGCAATGTACCAAAATGCTGAAAATGTAACTTCCAGTTTTGATATAACTGGCAATAACTATAAAGTTACAGGATATTTGTCTTTTCTGTAAATATATCATATTATGAGTTGTAGATCATTCTGAGTAGAATGAAGCTTACTTTTTTGGACGAGTTGGAAGCTGTCGTTGATGGAGACGTCCTCTATGATTGTAGAGAAATTAAACTGATTTTCCCTCTGCCGAAGTATCTTGTTCATGGCGTAGTAGAACCCAGTCTTCGCATAAACATCATTCCAATCAAATATGGCACCTGCAAGGCATATTGTCCAAAAATGTCAGTTTTGCAGAAATTTGAAACAGAGAGAGAGAGAGAGTTTGCAAAGACATATAGGTACTGTTATAGTTTCATTTTAGCAAATGAGTACTCTAGTACAGGAAGTGTAAAGTAAAAATAACTTTTCCTAAAGACAAAGGATAATTGATTCAATTAAATATTTGTAATTGCAGTAACTAATACCAATTAATTGAATTTCAAAATACAGATATGTACCTTAAAAACTAATGGTATGCAAAATATAAAAATGAAGCCAATTACTCCAAATAATTACAGTCTAGTTTTATATATAAAATATACATGTACATCGATACATGAATGTGTATTTTGTACCAGAGCAAAATAAACACGATAGATTATCAACAAACGATTTATAAGTTACCTACCTATAGGAAATCCGTGTTGGTATGGGACGGTTTCAATACAATCCACAGATTGACAAAAAAATCCTAAAACAATTACTGCTACTAAACGCATACTCTTGGTAACACACTGCGGCGAAGCAATCCGTTGGTTGTAATGTTGGTCAGAGTTTGAGCAATTTTACGCAGTC
Organism: Ostrea lurida; assembly: GCA_903981925.1. Classification (NCBI taxonomy): domain Eukaryota; kingdom Metazoa; phylum Mollusca; class Bivalvia; order Ostreida; family Ostreidae; genus Ostrea; species Ostrea lurida. Next base: position 45,264 of record CAJDSM010024941.1, on the reverse strand, counting down.
TTAGAACTTCAGTCCATAATAATCCACTTTATTGATCAGTTTCTATATCATCTTTTCCGCGATAGGACAAAAGAAACTTCACAATGGAAATCATAAAAATGACAAACATTTCAAACGGACACCGGGTGTCTCCACAGTTCGTTATTTTCTTGCATGTTTCCAATGAGAAATCGCATCATCTTCAACGTTGTAATCCAATTTGCTTCTAAATGCAAAGCATCACTTCACAGATTTGTTAAAGCGACTCTGAAGTGGCGTTTATGGATTAAAGAAATTCTTCGTTACTGCCATTGTTTGTTTACAATAATAGTAAAGATTAGAAATATTATGCAGTTGGTTAGATTATTACCTATCGAAGTTTTAATTAGGATTCCATCCAATGCTCTATTATGACGGAAAAGAAATATATTGGATTAAATCATTGTTAATATTGTCGTTTTAAACGTATCATTAAGTATCGACATTTTATTGTTAATATTTACATATTACTCAATCCATTTTGACAATATATTGGTTAATTACTGCAAATCACGTCGTATATGGTTACAAAATGCTTTAAGATTGTTCTGATTAGCGTCAATGATATCTTGGCAATGTTTTTAAATTTACCAAAGCCTTTACTTAGTGCAGACTGCTGTCGAACACTTGCTACATCCACGTTACAACTTTTTCTTTGCCAAGTTTCAATTACATCATTTCGGTAGCTCAGTTATAGAGCGTTCGCTTCGAAACCGGGAGATCGCGAGTTTGAGTCTCGTTTGTGTAAAAGCTAAAACGAATACATATATAGGAAGCGATTGCCCCTTCGCCAAACGCTTGGTATTTACGGGTATTTCGGATAAGTTTTTAAAAATGGAGGTCCTGTGTCGCCACAGGCGTTGTCACGTAAAAAAAAAACCATCATTGTTACGGCCCTCGGTGTTAAGCAATAGATATGCACCTACAGCTGTTAGCATCTCGATATGAGTAAATAAAAAGTATCGACGAGACGTAAAACAAACAAATAAACAACCAACCAACCAACAATTCTACATTTCTTTAAATGTTTTTCATACTCATTGTTAAGCCGTTTTCTGATTTGACTACGAATTGTTCCGTTTACCTGATCAAGACTATGGGCTCACGACGGGTTTGACCGGTCAACAGGGGATGCTTACTCCTCCTAGGCACCTAATCCCACATCTGGTGTGTCCAGGGTCCGTGTTTGCCCAACTCTTGTTTTTTGTATTCTATTTTGGACCTACGAGATTGTTCAATGTTCGTTATATTTGCCTTTACAAGAAAGCATGCTAAAAAGCCCCATCCCCATTTCTTCCCCTTAAATGTACCTAAATCCCCATCAATCTCAAAACAGAACATTACTTTGAAACTAGATACACTGCATTATCATAAATGTCTCTGAGAGTATTAAATACTTTCATCAACCTGTTACAGAGAAAAGCCGCGGACGTTTTTACGTGAGAGGAAGAAAAAGAATACAAGCTTTGAGCAAACACAATAAGCCTTTGAGTGGCTTAATAAAGAGGTAGACACATAAAGCCAGCGACGTTTCTACATGAGTAAAAAAAATCTCGATTGACGTAAATGACACAAACAAAACAAATGGAAAAGATGTAAGCAATCTGATGATTAAAAAAGTTTTTGTCACGTGATTTTTAAATCTATAGTTTATAGATATTGTAAAAGTTGCAATTTCGAAGAATTTGTTTAATCATCAAATTTTATATAAAAATAAATAAATAAATAAAAAATTCGACGGTTTACCCATTTCCTAGAACTCTCTGTGTTTTTCAGTAAACAAGCTGAAACAGCCATGGCTTTTTCTTTTTTCAACAAGATTGGTATTGTGGCGTCAACGCTAATTCTTTAGCGTGGTAGTGGTGATGTCATTGTGAATTATTGTCAATTAAGCCATACAAAATTCTGAAGGTTTCCATGGCAATTAAAGTAATGTTGGAATGCAAATGAAATAGTAATACAATATTATTATTTGATGTTTCTGCTTGTATTCTTTCATATTTATTGTAATATCGATAGACAATAGAAGCACGTTGGTTATTGTACATGTATGAATACGTTAAATATTCTGCTTTAAATCGGAAAAAACAAGGGCGATGCTGGAACAATAAGTGCACTTGGTATGCAAACTTTCTAGCTAATTCGGAATACATGTATTTGCAATAGCATGGTAAGCAATAACTCCAAACGCAAAATAGTTATGCTTTAATTGAATCCTTGCTCAAATGCTCGTTCACTTGAAGCAATACTGTAATTGGAAGCCATAAAACCAAACTTATTACTACGTTTGTTGTACAGTCGGAGATCGAACAATTCAGAGACGATTCCACACCAATTAAACAGGAATAATGCAACAGGAGAGTATGTCGTCAGAAAAATTGTTATTTTAAGGATAAAAATCCAAGAAACCGATAGCCATTTTAGGCATTTCCATTACTGTTGAAAACGTTTGGATATATTTGATAAAACATATGCATCAATTTTGTACATCTTTTAGAGTATTTCGAAGGATAATGAAATGTGTTTGTTATATCCAAATTGAGGAAAGATGCCAGAGAATTATAATTCTACTCAAGTCAGTGGTAAGATGCAATCGTGACCAGGAAAGCTTTAAGAAACAGGATTTTGGCAATTTACATGCAATCGAGCGTAGCTCTGCCCGCGTTTTAAGAAATAATGAAGCAAGGCAAACTGCCGGAAGTTATTTCCAAGGACGTCCATTATCTACGGAACAAGATTACCGTTTAAAATTTTCAGAAAAAACGAAAAATGGAAAAGAAATTAAATTGGAGAGGCAGCTCTGCTTTGTTGGTGACAAATCGATGTGAAGCTTTGCGTCTTCATCTCAAATACAGGGGAATTATTTCCGCAGGGTCCTATTTTTCTATTTCTTAAGAAAACAGAGATTATGTCGGCCTGTCGATTGAATGCCTGTACAGAGAGTGGAGAAGGAGTAGAAATTGCATTCTAATGCATTGACTACACGAATTGTATTTGTTCAAGTAAATTGGTAACACGCTGTAAACTGGCTTAGATTATGTAGGCCCAGCTATCGGATGGCCTTTGTCATTACCGCCAGCTTTAAGGACTCTTTTGTATTGACTATCACATACGCTTACGTTTCCGTAATTTCATTAGCTATGCTTCGTATACGATCACTTAAATTTCGGGGAACGTTCTAAAGGTTTTGCGTAAAATTAAACCCCTTTAAACGTTGGTGATCGAATCATGACTAATGCCATTTGGAAAATGATGGCTTTGCAGTTACATTGAGATGATCAATCTTACCATTTGTTCAGGATCTCCAGATCTTGGTGATAGTTTTTGTACCGCGCACATTGATAAATCTACTTGACAGTTTTTATGTTTTATCTCTCTATATCTGTTCTACAATGTAATATTGCGATCTTGAAGAAACTATCTGTCTAATACAACAGCTCCCTTTCATATGTAATAGAATGCCTTCACCTGATGACTTCTCTGTACGAAGGATACAACACAATATGGCCTGTTCTAAGATTCTACACGCTTGCCTGTTGTTGGTAATCTGTATGTTACGTTACGTCTTTTGATTTGAAACAAAATAGAAACAATGGAACAGATTATATATGGTTATATATTAGTTTGAATTATAGTAATTGTATCGGTTCTTTGTTTTTCCGGAACCGTTTTACATTTATCGGGCATTAATATCGATAATTCATTCAATTTGTGCGCAGTATTACATTACCATTCTTTTTTTTTTTCTAATAGTGTTTGTAACATCCAGACCAAAAAATAAAGACCTAGACTCTTGAATTCTTTTTATTGACGGCATATGCTGATTTTCAATACATTTCCTAGTAAAACAATAGATTCGTGAGGACAATATTCACTTGAGTCGCCTTATTCATGTACACATGCTCATACTTTAGCATCGATTATATTTCCATTCTGGTTCCAGGATGATGATATAGACAAATTTGATAAAGAAAACAAAAAACCCAGCATTAAAAAAACCCCACTAAATCTACAAAAAATTACAATACAAGTTACATGTTTATTGTCTTTGGCTTGCTAATTGATATGTTGTACAGAGCGAATGTAGTACACGTCCTGTTCGTCCAAAGATTGATCCACACTGCACCAAGTAACGATACTACATTACCACTTCCTGCTTTGTGGATCAGCTCTGTGGACAAATAGAACATGTTTTAACTCGCTCCATATAAAACATTGATTAGCGAGCCAAAACAATAAACATGTAATTTGTAGTGAAAATACATGTATAGTTTTAGTGCCGGTTTTCTTTATCTCGTACATCATAAGCCGTCCTATAAAGGGTTCATGGCGGATGTAGCCGGTCGACAAGGGATGCTTACTCCTCCTAGGCACCTGATCTCACCTCTGGTATATTCATTGGTCCGTGTTTGTCCTACTCTTAATATGTATTACGTTTGGGAGTTATGGGATTGATTTAAAATAGACCAATGTATTTATTTTCTGTTACATTCAGGGGGTTCCAACTATCAATCTATCCCCCGATCCAACTTAACTTTTAGCAATAAATTAAGACACGTGTTTTTTATTTAAGATAAAACCGGGATACTATGTACTGTACTGTACTGACTGTCTGGGTGTTTAAATCCCTTAAAAACCATTCAATAGGACGTCATCGAATGTAGGTGTAAAGAAAATGTCCTGATATAGAGCATATGTACATCAAAATTTAATAAATAATAGTAATCTTCTAAAAATCTCTGTTTGATAGCAGCCGCTGATTATCCTTAATTTTATATTATAATCCCGATGTTGCAATGACATATTTTTTGTAGAGGACATGAGAACAATAAACTACTTTACAGGATCCTAATTTTTAATTCAGTGATTACTAGTACATTTTCAGCATTCGCATATAGTACTGTAAACATTTAACCCCTTTTTGTTGTTATGATGCACCGAGATCTATTCACAAGCCGAGAGTTAATCAAGTTGATCATGATCAATTGATTGCATATTAGTACTACATATATAATGAATTTCTTTGACATAGCGAGTGACATGGTTGATTTTTATATTTATATAGTCTTGCTTCGGATATGATTGATATCACACATTTTATTATACAGACCTATTCATTTCCATTGTACAAGTAATGGGATTAAATTAAGGGAATTATACTGGACCCAGTTGCTGGATAATTAACAGTTAACTTCCCATTCACTCATACATTTATATAGCGTTAACTAGACGTTAACTGTCGGTTAAACTTAACTAACGTTCGTGCAACTGGGCCCTGGAATTTTACATGATACATGTATACTGTTCAGAATCTCGAACCAACCAAATGTTACGTCGAGAGATAAAAAGGACTAGGATTATGGGAGAGTTTTTTCGACGCTAAATATTATGTTAACGTACATCTAACTCACATTTTCTTTGTTCCAAACTTAAGATCTTGTTATGTAAGCAACTCTGGACCGTTCAATACATACGAAAGCTAGAAATACTATGGAGGAAACTTGTATTCCGTTTGTTTCCGTCATGATCATGCTAATTCTTGGGATCATAGTTTGATCAAACTTAAATCTTTGTTCTATGAAAAAGCTTTTATAAAAGTTTGGGCTTTTTTGCAGAATCGTTTCCTAAAATTTTTGAAACACCTACTCCATTTTCCAATTATCACCCAATAGAAGTAAGCACGACCCTTCATTTAACAAATTTGAATCATCGTCAAGCAAATATACTTGTTTCAGTTTTGGTTATGGAGATGAAGGTGAAAGTGTAAAAACTCAATGCACGACAACGAAACAAATTTTGATTAGAAAAGCTGACTTAGATGTCTCTGGATCAAGTGAGATAAAACAAAATCAGCTAGTTAACCAGCTATCATGCAAGAGAAACTTTGATTTCTCGGAGTATCGAGTTTTTCAGGACACTTTATAAATCTGATACCTAGAACCAGATGTGCCCACTAAATCTAGCAGCGAGTGACGCCAAGACATCTTGCCATTATTCAGTCACTGTGCTGAGAAGAATAGCAAAAAACAATATACATTCTCACTTTCTTGTACCCTCTTCCCTTCCCATACATTTTGGCTTTAATTATCGAGAGGCGTCGTCTCCTTTCCTCTGTGTATCCTCAGGCGGTTTCATGGAGAACTTTTGGAACACTGATTCAGTATTGATCTGCTAGTCTGTCCGCCGCCTTTATAGTACAGCCGCTTAAATCTTCTGTGATAGGTTAATAATACATCTTCACACTTTCTGTAATAGCAGTAATGAATGCCTAGTGTCCGTTGGCTCCGCGACTATATTACTTTAGGGGCATAAAGTCGACTTACTGCGTTCCTGAATGAAACATCCCAGCCCCGTGATTGTTTTGTGGACTGTTGAGAACATTTGCATGATTTTATTTGCAAAGTCTTTTGCATACAATTGCAGGGACGCGATTTCATTATCTAATCTTCTTTTTCGAGGCTGGCGAAGAAAACTGACCATTATGCCGATAGTCTGGAGTTAATGAAGAAAAATGGTAGTATCCTGTAAAGATCAATTTCGAAATCCATCTATAAAAAACATCAATGTGAATAATATGAATAATTTGTCATCTTTGTGTCAATTCTCGTGACAGCTTCTCCATAAGTTAGCACTTATATGCCTATTTCAGATCAACACTCTCCTGTAAGTCACAGTCGTCTGTCGTAAATGAACAGGAAGTGATGCCATACATACATGTACATACATTCTAACTTTGAAATGATGAATGTTATTATGTACAAAATGAAAAAAATAACTCAACTTTTACCGCAAAATCAACATACTATAATACCTAGGTCATGTTCAGATCGAAGTATGTGCATTATTTAGATAGATATAGTGGATCCTCTTGTTTTGGAAAGTATTTTTAAAAAGATATATGTTGTGGGTTACAACGTAGGGACTTCCTATTCTCTTCATTTCTAGTAAATAGGTCTTCAATTATACCGTATATGAATTAAGCTTGACATGAAATAAACTATAAATGCTTGGGTTTCAGCAGACGTCACGCAGTGCAGCATCACGTAACCTGTTTATAACGATTGTTTCGATACTATTCGCCTTCCGACAAATATAAAATCATTTACCAGCACACTGAATTGCCCACTTTTCCATCAATAATATTTTTCTAGAAAAATATGTCACAACGTATCAAATTATTATATTGAACCTTAATTCTATTTCAAACTAAGTAGTCCCCTTCCATAGTTAGTCGCGATGGATGACTGACGTCCACTTTTAGTTAATGTCTTAAGTCCTTCAAACAGGTAATTACACGTATTACGTTTGTGTAATCTAGAATTATTGTGCCATTTCCCTCTGTATCCATTTCCTCTGCATTCTTGTTCATCAATATCTGCTTCGTACTTGGATATTTTATTGAACATAGACATTAACGGCAAACTAACAACTTATCTTTATGACAAACGGGACGATTTTAGCTTATCCATCATCAACTTTCCATATTTATGTACCAACAGTCCATCATCGCTTGCATATGCTGTTTGTGTCTCTTAACTTATTCGATACGTAAGATATTTTTCTGAGTATAAAAAGCTTTTGAAACGAAACGAAACAAGCTACTTACAAATAAAGCTTTCACCAGTCACATTCAAAGTCAACATTTCGCAAATTCTATTGTCGTCATAACAATCTAGTTTGCCAATATAATCTGCTATCGTGTCAAATGCTGTCTGGCGTGTTTTATAGCAATTGTTAAGCCGTTCTTTATACATATATTTTGACTACTGATTACTCTGTTTACCTGATCAATGCAATGGACTCACGACCGGTCGACTAGGGATGCTTACTCCTCCTTGGTACCTGAACCCACCTCTGGTGTTTCCAGGGGTCCGTGATTGCCCAACTCTTGTTTTGTATTTGGGACTTAAGAGATTGATCATTTGGGACTTACGAGATTGATCATTGTTCTTTATCTTTGGCTTTTCTTCAATAAGTAGGGGTTGGAATAGACACAAACTATCTGAAGCTCGCTAGATGTACTAAGCGATACATTCCACAAAATCATGGGGTGCCAGGTTTAATTCTGGATTTCTGTCAATGACAAACATGTACGATATCTAATAAGTGGTGACTGTTCTTCAAACGTCCTTAGGAGGGAAGATCACGAGTCTCTCAGATATGACCTCAAAATCGGTGTCCCGTTGGCGTGATAACGAACCCAATGTTATGACCTTGAGCGTCATGCATAGATCAAAGTTTGTGGCACTTCATTTAAAGCTTGTGACATCTCTACATGATGGAAATAAATCTTATGGGACGTAAGACAAAATATAACAACCTGTAAAATATTCGATATTCCATTGTATCTTATATCAGCAAATTCCCAACATCATAGTGATCGATCACGTGAAGGCTGTTGTCAACATAGTGAAAAAGACATTGTTTTGGACTCATCTTTGTTGTGTAAGGAGTACATGAATTAGTTCTTAACAATGCAAATGGCGACTTGCTGATGTATCATGTGCTAGGTCTAAACACACAACAAATTGGTGACGAGGATAAAAATATAAGAATGAAATGACTCTTCTTCTTTGTAGTTCCCCTACGTACAGTGTTTAAAGAACTACTTCGAGGTAATCGAACATTGATGCTGGCAAGGCGTTGTCTCATTGGTGGGGAGTTGTTCTCGGTGTTACGGGACCTCATACTCCTGACAAACAAGACACAAAATCTAGAGAGGAACTGGTAAGATTTTTGACAGTCATTCGTAATCTAAATCAATTTAAACAGTTAAAAAATGGTTTAATAAACGAAATCAGAAGGATGGAGATCGAGAAAATTACAGAGCACAAATTAAAAACTTCACCATATTCAAAGGATATACTATCAGAAGGAAAAAAGACTTATCTATAGAGAAAGTGGTATCTGCTGGTGGGGACGCTATTGAGTTACAAGCTAAACAGAGGGTGTTGTAAATAGCTGCATTTGAAAGAGAAACATTGGGACGTTGTTTTTTGTTAAAGAAAAAAGAAAAAAGATGATATTGATATAATAAGACAGGGCATCTAATTCAGGACTGTCATTTAAGGGATACGATGTACCATAACTGTAATTAACGTGGACACATTTAGACAACTGAAGTGGTTGTCAAGTAGAGTCATTATTTGGATGCCACTCACAGTAAACGGGACCATGAAGATGGGACGGAATATATATTCGGGAATATCAGTAATGTCAGAGAATGTAGAAAAATGCAAATATACTCGGGTGAAAATACCAAAGTCTTTTGTCAGGTAGAAACCCAAGCTGAGTATGAAGAAATAAAACAAATTTTACCACTATAAAGAATATTTAGTTTACCTGGATCAGAGAGACATTTGTAGCGGATAAGGCGAATTCTGAACATTACTAAGATTCTGGAGTGCACGGATGTATTTTACAATGAAGGTGGAACTGTGAAGGGCATGGGGACGAAACTAAAGCTCAAAGAGAACAATTAGCCAATGTCTTTATACTTTTCCGTTGAGCCAAGATCTAAGAGGACCTCAGAAGTAATTTATACAAATATATCCAACACAGTGATTAGACCTTTCTCATTGTACCTGTTCTAGACTTCATATATGATAAATTTGAATCAATATCCCTAAAATTTGTAATATTTTGGCGAATTCAAAGAGGAGAACGTTTCTGTACAAAAAGGCGAAGTTAACATTGTGTCAAACGTAATCATAATCCAAAACGAGTGTAGGGCAACACAGACCTCCGACAAAAGCGAAGGTAGGATCAGGTGCCATGGAGGAGTAAGCATCCTCTGCTGACCGGTCACACCCGCCGTGAGCCCTTAGTCGAAATAAAGTAAACGGGATTACCCGTAGTCAAATCTAGTAGGAAAATGACAGTCTAACAAAGGGTATGAAACAAATCAGTCAACATATGACTTAGTGATAATTTGTAATCGCAAACAAGGTCATTATAGCGACCGTAGACGTTAGACAGGCCTATTTACAACTGTAAAGACTTGTTGATTATACCCACCGTTTATGATATCTCTATCTGTCATTTGGTAGAGGTTACTGTAGCTGCAGATCTGTATCTTTCTGGAGAAATATTTAGACAGATCAGAGAGCTATGTACAGACCCATACCTTATAAAACATTCGAATTTACGGCGCAGAAAAAAAATGCGGGCGTCATATCGTTGTATTCACGCATCGCCGTCTCAAAAAATATATATAACTTCCTAGCATATTTTCCCACTACAAATGTGTCCAAACAACTCCAAATATTTATTAAAACCCCTTCAACCTGATAAGTCACAGCTTCAAGTGATTTTATTTGTTGACGTAGCTATGTTAGATAGCCAGTGAAAGCAACCCCTTTCATCTCCATACTTGTACTTTTTTGAAACAATAATGGTAATGCGTAAAGGTAAATATATCAAACAGAAGTCAATTTCAGAAATCCCATTAGGAAATACAAAGTTAAAGTTGGGTAAGTTTTACATGAGTTTCTAGTTAATCCTGAAGTGAGACGAAGTACCTAGGAGGAATAACATCTTCTTTCGACCGCTAAAACTCACTGCCTTTAGGTATATTTTAGAATCCACACAACTTCTAGATCTGGCATATGTTGTGGTTTAATACTTTTGAAGTTTCTACTTCACAGATCTTATTTTCGTGAGAAGCAAGGATAGGGGTTGATAGAACATATCATGAATTCAACAATGCATCTATGTCTGTAAGGGTTTTGTGAAGTTTAGGAATCCAATATAGGTACGGTAACGCGGAAAGACAATTTTTACGCTGAAAGAAAAACCCACGGGTTACCCACTTATTCATGCAGAATCTAATTAGTTAAATTTAAGAAGTGAAAGTAGAAAAAATTGATGGGTGACCAAAAGTAACCTTCCTCTGCTTACACTGATTCATGGCCACAGTAGCCTTCCTCTGCGTACACACTGATGGGTGACCACAGGCAACCTACCTCTGCTTACACACTGATGGGTGACCACAGGCAACCTACCTCTGCTTACACACTGATGGGTGACCACCAGGCAACCTACCTATGCTTAGACACTGATGGGTGACCACAGGCAACCTACCTCTGCTTACACACTGATGGGTGACCACAGGTAGCCTACACTGCTTACACACTGATGGGTGACAACAGACAACCTACCTATGCTTACACACTGATGGTTGACCACAGGCACCTACCTATGCTTAGACACTGATGGGTTGACCACAGGCAACCTACCTCTGCTTACACACTGATGGGTGACCACAGTAGCCTTACATACCTGCTTACAAAAACACTGTCGGTGAACCACAGGTAACTTTGTACCTCTTAAACACACTGATGGGTGACAGGAAGTAACTTTGTATTGCCTACACAATAAGGGGCACCACAAGGTAACCTACTTCTGTTTACACACTGGTGGGTGACCAGAGGTAAATGTGTACTATTCAAATACTGATGGTTGACGAAAGGTAAATTTCTACCGCCTCTGGTCACCCATTAGTGTGTAGGCAGTAGATTACCTCTGGTCACTCATTAGTATGCATATGTAAGCAGAGGAAGGTTATATCTGATTCACCATCAGTGTGTAAGCATTACCAATTCACCTCTAGTCAACCGTCCGTATGTATGTAACAGTTGATTCTGGTCATTTAGCAGTGTGAAAGCAATATCAAGCTACCTCTAGTCATACACCTTTGTGTAAGCAGTACTAAGTTACCTGTGGCCATCCATCAGAATGTAGGCAATACAAGGTTACTTCTGACCACCCATCAATGTGAAAGCGAAACAAAGTTACCTCTGATTATCCATCAGTATGTAAGCAGTACTTAGTTACTTTTGGTCATTAACCAGTGTATATGCGCTACAAAGTGTATAAAAAGTACTAGATTACCTGTGACCACCCATCAGTGTGTAGGCAATACAAAGTTACCTCTGGTCACCCATCAATGTGTGTAAGAAGTACTAGGCTACCTCGGGTCACCCATCAGTGTGTAAGCAGAGGAAGGTTACCTGTAGTCGCCAACAGTTTTCTACTTTCGCTTCTTAGATGGAACTATATTTTACGGCGTAGTTAAATTCTATATGATAAGGTGGGTGACCCGTCGTCCCATGTCAACGTACACATTATCCTACTGCTACGGGCACCTCGTATTCGTCCCATTAACTGGGATGTTAATTACGTTTAAAACTGAAGACTTTCATCTTTTGTAAGGGCAGTTGGAGCATAAGTAGGATTATCTATGTGGAATAAATGCTAATTTCATTCAAAATACAGTTGTAATAATAAGCCTTACCAGCAAATACAATATTGTTGCAAATTTTGTCAGCTGGAACCAAAACATATTCCTCATGAAGCCTATCTTATTCTTTTATCACTTTTGGTTTACTAAACACAGGAGGATAGATGATACGCACTTTTTAAAGTGTCCAGTACGTGATTTTTACATCCATCATATACCTTTTATCCATTTGGCAAAGTATCAAGTTCTTTTCCATCTCCAAAGATGAAGTTCTGTCGCCAATTGAAAGACCAGTATTTTTTTGAATTTTGGACCTTACAAAATAGGTTATTTCAGTTCCAAATTCTGTACTATATCAAAACATATGTAATGACATATCCAGCTGGATTATGGTTGAAAAAAGACGAAGAACAAGGAGACAAAGGTGGATTATTAATAAGGTGGTCAATATCTAGGCACTATGAAGTTTGTAATTAAAAGGTTTGTATGCAATAGTAGAAGTATATTGGTATGAAATACAGGGTATAGACTTGAGCTTGAAAAGTGTTAAAATACAAGACTACACTTTTCTTATGACGTAGAATGTTGCATATGTTGAAGGCATCTATTCGTAAAGTTAAGGAACTGGCAGCATGAACCAGAAGGATTATCTTGACTACACATATTGGTTTAAAGAGTGTGTGATGTGAACCATCCATAAATCCAAACATATACTAGATTTCGCGTCTTCGAATAACGTATTTAAAACTTTAATTGAAAGAGAGTAAGGTTTGTTTTGTGCGAATATGATGTCGATTTAATTGTCTATTGACGCAAGGTAAAAGTAAATCAAGTATTTGTTCTTTTAGATGAAGGATATTAATGAATGTATACGTCTTTGAATATTCATTTTATTTCCTGGTGGATTTGTCAAATTTCCAGCATTGTATACGTTATTGCATCCTTATGGAAATCCAGTGCCCAGAGTCTTGATCGAGTGATCGTGTTGTTGTTGTTGTTGTTGTATGGGCAAGACCAGAGTAAACTTTTACACTATACCAGTATGACTTTTTAATATTCAAGAGCTTTTTTTACATATAGAGAAATTCAACAATATTTATTTTATATTACTGGTAGTTATTCTTGTTTGTGATAAATGAAGACCGAATGCATATTAATACTAGATACAAAATTCAATGGAATTCGAGTTGTCTGGCTTCCTAACATGGATATGCCAATAAACGATATCATTTGAAGCTGCGAGTTTTCATATTAAAGTTTTGATATGACCATGAAATAATGTAGCAGTGTAAGGGCTTATCCTTGCATTTTTTTGTGTCGAAGGTTTTTTTATATAAGGGATGGGTCTGTAGCTATTTGGTCTGTCGCAATATTTTCCCATAGAACTACAGATCCTACAGGGCATACAAAAATGTGATGAAGAGTACCTCAGATGTAAAGAAGCAAGACAAAGCCAGAATGGTTTGCAAGCAAACTTAAAGAAATGTGATTGTAAGGAAAGAATATATTATTAGGATATCGTAAGTTATCGAAACACCCAAGAAAAATTGATGCTGTTGTCAAAACCCCAGAGCCTTTAATATTTCACAGTTGCCATCCTTCCTCAACTTGGTGATTATGGAAAGTTTTTATCTCGCTTTGGCTATTGTTCTTGGGTCCAATCATAAGTTGTTCTAGAATGACCATCAGTGGTGTTGGACATATGCTTGTAACTAATATCAATCAAAGATTAAACGTTTTGACATCATAGACAGTTGTTTCTTCAACAAAAATGAGAAAAACAGAAATATTGATATCTAGTGATCGATCACTCCGAAATTACTTCTGAAGGAAGTTACCTCCTGAACTTTTGAACACAACTGTGCAGGATGCAATAACTAAGTATTTACTGGTTCATTACTATTCCATTGGCCCAAGTTTATTATACATCTCTGTATTAAACCCTATCTAGTTAGAAATTTTGTCAATTCAAATTTTGAAAGGGTTTTGCAGTAATATGCATGTATTACATGGCGAAAGGATTTATTGATAACAAAGTTCTAAATCAGCATGAATTTACAGGTCATGCTTAAAACACTTTAGCTCAATAGTACTAGTAAACATGACGACCCAGTTTTTCTTTTTAATTTCCAACTTCTTCGATGTACCAATCAAAAGGAAATCACAGGTGCAAACCTCTATAAACGTTACTCTGATTCTGTGAACAAGTACTCTGAAGTTGATATTCAAAAGATGTTTCGAGCCCCTCATATTGACAGTCTGGTGCTAAGGTCTTCCAAGAGTCAGTATATATTCCAATGGCACGAATATTGCCCATTAAGCTGACTTTTCGTTGTGTTGTCTTCCACATCTCTTGGTACTTCTATATTTTATTGAACATAGATGTTAAGGCAAATTAGCAACTCAACTTGATGACAAATGGGATAATTTCAAGGTTTTTTTGCAACTTAACTATTTATATAGGAATACTTTATCCCCAAACTTAGTATCACATATTACGATTTATACTCCTAAGTGGATATTACTGCTGATGGATAGTCCGTCCCTGAGGATATCATAAGCCAGTTAGTCGGTATCCTATTACAGGTCTTGATTTGATACGAAATATAATTCCATATAACGTCACAAAACATTGGATTTCTAAAACGTAGGAGCATCTCCCTCGTGCAAAGCCCTACTCTTTTATTGCCTTCAGGTCTAGACATTTTTAGGCCTATTCTATAAAATTCCTTTTTTTTTTTAATTGTCCATGGCTTAACAAACTTTAAGGCTTTAAGCACCGCTGATGACAAATTACTTTTCGCAACGTGTCACACACGGTGCACCAAAATTACTATTAATAATGCATGTTTTCATTTATCACCTGGGTATGACCAGTTTTTAAATCAAGGCAGGCTACTAACAAATTACTTAAATGTTACAGGGGTTTCAACAGTCTCGTTTAAATCCAGCATTTCGCAAAATCTATGGTCGTTATAACGGTCTATTTGTCTAGTTGTCCAATACAACCTGTCGTTGGGTCCAATACTGTCTGACGTGTTTTATAATAAAATATGACGTTCTTTCCAAACTGAATTTGACTACGGATCACTCTGGTTATCTTATCGAGATACATTAAGTTTTGTGTGTATTCGAATAGTGTTTGAATTGAAATTAACAAAGATGGCGAATTAGTACATGTACCTTATCATGCACGTCGATAATGAGTTATATATGCATCTAAGACGTGTCATGTGGGGTGTACATTTGTTGATACCTACCAAACTCCGTAAAAAAGTGCTATCGCGAGTTCACGAGGAACAATCAAGATGTTCGCTTAGAGTTTCTGTTGGTTGCCAAGGATTTAGACTTGGCAATAGAGACTGTAGATGTAAATATGAATGTCAACAGAAACTCAATGCACCAAACGTAGCACAATTAAATGCATGGAAATGCCCAGCCAAAGGTTTGGAGAAGGTACATCTAGTTTTTGCTGGACTGTTTTTAGGAGCGAGGCTCTTAATAATGGTAAATTCATTCTCAAAGTGGCTTAAAGAGATCAAGATGGTGACCACAACATGAACGAATATTATTGAAGGATTAAGAACAGATTTTGCATGAAATGGATTACCAGTTATCATAGCGTCTGATAACGTTCTACAATTCAATTAAGAGTTTGAGAACTTCCTGTTAGAATGCTAATGGGATAATTAATATCAATATTATTTCATACCATTTGTCAAGTAATGGATTGGCAAGATGATTTGCTCAGACTTTTAACTTTTAAGGTTGTAAAGTGTAGTTAGAACTATGCTAGAATGTAAAGACATAGCTGACAACTTCCCTGTCAAGAGTACCGGAACCTCCACACAATACTACTAAATGAGACGCCAGAAAAACTAAATAAGGGGAGAGAGAGCTGAGGCCCAAATGAAATAAGAACAAATATAGAAATATCAAGCAGAAATAGATGTGTGCACAAAATGATTTGTGTGATGACAGTCGATAATAAGAGACTATTAGAGGAGAATATCCATAGACATTAACGGCAAACTCACAACTAAACTTTATGACAAACGGGATGATTTTAGCTTCTCTGTCAACTTCCCATATTTATGTAGCAACATTCCATCATCACCTGCATATGGTGTTAACGTATTTCAACTGAGCTTGTTCTGCGTATACTGTATATACTCGCCATATCAAGCCGTATTTTTGGAGTAAAAATTTGGTCCAAAAGTCTATGTCCGACTTATAGGCGAGTCCTATGGAGATCAGTATTTTCTAGTCGTGGAATTCATCCAATGGTACAATTTTGAAAAACAACTACGACGATTATCACGATCATCGTCCAGAAAAATTAGTCTGGAGATAGAAAATATAAAAAATATTGAACACAGGTAAATAGTAAGAAAATTGACATGATATTGATTTTTGGAGAAAGAATAATTAAATACCGGCATCATTTCTCAAAATATTTTTGAAACAGGGGCAAAATCAGTGTAACTTTGATTTGAAATTGTCAACCGATTCTAGCAAAAAGTTGTACGACTATATAAGGCGGTCAATGGCAAAATCCTTTAAATTGATCTCAAAAAACGCAACCGACTTCTAGGCGAGCCGACTTATAGGCGAGTATATACGGTAATCAGTTCATCAAATCGAGCCAGGCTACGAATAAATAAGTTGACGTTGCAGGGGTTTGAATAGTCACGTAGTCAGCATTTCGCAAATTCTATGGTCGTTATAACGACCTGGTTTGCTAATACAACCTGCCATTGGGTAAAATACTGTCTGGCGTGTTTCACACTTATTGTTAGGCCGGTCTTTCTACACTGATTTTGACTACAGAGTACTCTCTTTACTAGACCAAAATAAACGGCTCACGGCGGGTGTGACCGGTCAACTGGGTATGCCTACTCCTCCTAGGCACCTTACCTCAACCTCTGGTATATCCAATAGTCCGTGTTTGCCCATATCTTAATTTGTATTCCTATTAGACTTATAAGATTAATCACTCTTCGATATCTCCACCTTTCATTATCACTATCTAGTGGATAGTGAGAACCCCCCTACCTTGCAGTTTGAAGGTGTTTAGTTGAACTGATCTTCACAAAGGTCTGTCTTAATCTAGAGCAGAACTTATGTTTCAATATGGGGAAATTCTCACACTATAATCACTTGTTAGAGTACCCTCCTCAAAAGTATGACTCTGAATGGAACGTCTTTGGGTCTGTCTCTTTCCAAAGTAAGACTTCCTTTGGAGTGAGTTTCATGTGAGAGGCATATGTCCGGTGCAAGTATCACAATGAGAGAAATAGTGATATCCATGAGTCATAAGGTAACCTGTTTTAAACGTGTTACAGTGTATTTACTAAACCGATATTAAATATTCACATTTGCTAATGTATTCACTGAGATGACACTACTATTGAAACCGACATTAAAATTTCGAATATCATGGGGTCGGTCACGTGATCAGTGACATTTCTGGCGTATGAAAGTATTAAAAATTCTAGAAAGCTTCTAAAGTATTTGGGTCATTGTGCACTATGTTCACTTGGTTCCATGCTTACAACATGACATCATTGCAAAAACAAAACAAAAACCACGCATCAGAATATTTATCTAGACTTTATTTTGTACATAAACAACAATTTCATCAATTTATAAAATTTTAGAAACATAAAACATACAGTCCAGTTGTTTAATTTAGATACCGTCTCCAATTTATCTTGTATCTGCATCTTCTGCTGCAATATGGCGAATTATTACGGTGACTTTAAGTTTGGTGTGAAGAAATGGAGGCAGGGTTATATTTACTTTCGGATGGTGATGTACTGGCTTCTCTTGATCTTTCCTCTTTGGCTCCCACTAGTGAACAAGACACTGAAACCATGATAAAGGAGCTAAAACATCTGATAAAGATTGCCTTCCAACACCAGAGACACCTATCAGTATCACTTTGTCTGACAACAGACCAGCAGCACCCTAGAGATTTAGATCTATCACTGATTTTGAATTTCAAGTTTCAGGACGCCAGACAGTCTAAGTCTACCAAAGGAAATATAAATGGGGCATTCAGCTGTTTCAAGGTAAGCCATAACAGATAAAAATAAACAAATAAACCAAACCAATATATAATTCAAACATAATGAAAAACAAAGGAACAAACAAACCCAATAAAATAAAAAGAAGCTAAAGCTAATTTGATAATGTGAGGTAACAAGTATTATGTACATCACATGAAGAAACAGATAATAAATGGGGGAAAATGACAAGTAGGCATAAAGAAACAGGAATATTTAATTATTTCAATGTTGATTAAAAAGAAAATTAAAAAAAACAAAATATCCATGCATTCAAAAGAAAATAGATAATACCCACCCCACCCCCCACCCCCAACCAAAAAAAACCAAAAAATTTAAAAAG
The DNA here is from genome assembly GCA_903981925.1 of Ostrea lurida. Classification (NCBI taxonomy): domain Eukaryota; kingdom Metazoa; phylum Mollusca; class Bivalvia; order Ostreida; family Ostreidae; genus Ostrea; species Ostrea lurida. The sequence goes on along the minus strand of CAJDSM010024941.1, from coordinate 26,594 downwards.
CTGGAAAATGTTTATATGGAATGTTTAGATTGACACATGGAGTTTGGGTCTGGTTTATTTTTAGATTGACACATGGAGTTTGGGTCTGGTTTATGGTGCTCGAAGGCATAAAAATACATGTAGGTAGTTATTGTTCTTTCGCCAAACGCTTTGCATTTGGCAATGAGTTGCGGGTCTTCAAGTGATACCATAAATATCGAGGTCCAGGGTCATGATATGCGATAACACGATAAAAAACTGAGCGCCAAACCTACGTACATGTAAGCCTACAACTTGTGATGTCTCAATAAGGGAACAATTCTCAAAGGACATAAAACAACAAATTACATTTCTATTGCCTGTTCGTGCTGCAAGGACTGCATGTTTTATACTCAAGAGAATTGGATGTATTTGGTTATCTATTTTGGTGACTTAAGGTGAAAGCTCACCCCTCTAATTTAGTATGTGCTAGAGAGGAAATTTATTGTTGGGCTTATTTAGCAGAACCATGTTCAATCCACTGTGATTGTTCCAGGTTCTTGGTAGAAAGCGTAGGAAATTACCGAGTGTAAATGGACAGGTCTTTCATGGGATGCATTAGGATCCACAAAGGCTGAAATGTTTTATTGAAATCTTGATATAGAAGGCGTGAGTGTATTTCTAAAGAATATCATTTTATTGGTGTTGATGACTTCAAAAACTTTTCTTACAAAGGTATCATTATTTCAGATTCATTGGAATATTGTATATTCTTGCACACGACTTTACTCTTCTTGTGTGATTGTCCTAACACGCACTCAATAATATGATTATATCGTACACGGAAACTTCGAGCAAATGAAGACGAAAGAAGAACATATTGACCAGTTTATTTAATCTGTCAACTACATCAGTCAAACAAAAGTAATCAGCGATCAGTGGAAAAAGCAAACAGATTCGGGTTGTAGTGATGATCCATCAAAGCAATAAAACAAGAACGTCGAATCACTCAGCGTATAAACGAAATCTTTGGCAATGACATAAAGATGGAGTACCTTGGATATCCATTACACCATTGATGGTAGTTATTGAGGGGATTTCTTATATTGGTTAAGACTTGCTTCTTCGTGCTCAGTCATCCTCCGACTTTATATGAATGTGATAGTTATTCTTCGATCGAAAAACGTCATCAATGACCTCTTATTTTGTCTGTCAATGTCAAATTCAAACATATATCATGATTTAAAAATCTTACATGTAATATATGTATATATTGACCTGAACATAGTTTATTGGAATTGGGAAATAATGGAACTAGACCCAAATTGTACGACTTATGAGGTCCTCTCACAATGGCTATTTGAGCTCAGATGGTTTCTACTGATGTCAATCATTTTTGTTGAAGACACAAATTTCACACAACCATCTGACGTTTAGACCCAAACTCCCCTCCACACACATTCTGGGAAGCTCGGTCCTCATGTGATTTATTAGTATGAAGGTTTAGAATAGAAAAAGTATATCAATTTCCACTTAACATAGTCTAATTTCATCAATAAACAGACAATACATATGAAGTAATCCGTTAAAGTACATGTATATGTAGATTAACAGAGGCACATGCCAACATCAGAAAATCATACATTTTCATAAAACAGCAAAATAAAAATACATTTTAAAAAAGTTTTTAAAATGATCAATCTTGTCAACACTTTCAAAAATATGGATAAATTGTAGATATCGGGAAAAAATCGTTGTATAATAGTCATACAGTAGAAAAAATACAAGCGTAAGAGTTATTGCCCATGACAACATTTATTTTCGTGTGATGCAGGCATCACCGAAATTTGGACGGTCAAACTGCATCAATGCGCGAACCTGCATCACCTGAAAATTTCTTATCATTTAATTTTATATCACAATGGCAAAATAATTTTCATTAGATTTACATAGTTGGGTTATTTTTTGACACATGACCCTAGTTAACCCGGCCACTCAAGAATATAAAGAAATCAGCTGGTGGCAGTTCAGTAATGGATTCACGTCACAAAAAATGTATAACAGCATATGCAAGGGAAATTATTGGCTTGTGGATGGATTTGTGACACATTTAAATGTAGTTATAAAAAGAAAAGTTAGATATGACGATATGCATGTATTGTAATTGGAATTATGTTGAGTGGTGTTGCTATGACATTGCAGGTACATGTATTTACACAGGATTGTACTACATGGTAGGTTGTACTTGTCCATCGTTATTATTTCATCAATCCTGCATTGCAGGTTAAATTGTGTGTGTTCGTGTGCATGATAGAAGCAGATGAAACTTGTTTATTTCATTTTAAAGCCAAGGAGTTTTGTTTACGCTAATTTCATAGTGTTTGTACGTATGTTTGAAAGGAACTTGTCAAAACTAACACTTTTTCTTTGTTTGATACAGTTTAATTTGTGTATTTACAAAATATAATAACCAAGGAAAACATTCAAATTCTCTGTTCTAAAAATAGCGCTTTAAATAGAAAGCATACAAAGTGTACCATGTCCCCGTATAGTCCATGTTTCGTACCTTTAGTCAGGGAGCCAGGGGACCAGGCTAGACCCCGTACTGGGCAGTTTGCAATCTTAAAATATCCTAGGCAGTCAAAAATAGTTCCGGCTTTTAAAAAAAAAGATCGAAAAATCACCCCAGTTTCAAAAAGATGTTTTAACCAAATAGAATGAGAATCGGCGCTAGGTAATCACTTGAAATAAAATTAAATGATCATCATATGAAATGTAAACATTTTCGGTATCAAATAGTTTACCAAATTTTTTTAGTGAATAAGATTCCTCCATATTTCTAACTTGCAAGAAGCTTTTTTTTTTTTTTGCAAAAACCTATGACATCACATGAGGGGGAGGGGCTAATTTAATATGCAAAACTCATCTCCTGAAAAGGCGTTAATTCTACGCCTGTTGTATCTATTTTTGATTCCAATTTTGAATTTTTTATTACAATGTTATATTAACCTGATTTCTGGAATAAATATTTCACAATAATAAGTTTAAAAAAAACAAACTCAAAAAGATCAGGGGTCCGCAGTTTGAACTGGATTTTGAAAGTAAATGAGCTCTGATTTATAGATTTCCGGTCAACGGCAATTCAGGAGATGTAGCTTGATATTGATTTTAGTTTCTTCATTCATACGATTTCGACAATATATGATTATGCAATGTTCCATTTTATCCGGTCACACCAATGGTAGTCGGTGTGTTTGAATTTGTTTTGGTTTGTGTCGTTGGACAGACCAGCCCACGCGTAATCTCGGATATCTTGGATTGCATCATAGAAAAATACGAAAGCGGCTACATTTTACCGTATCACTGAAAGGGCATAGGAAATATAACTCTTTCTGAGTGAAATGTTCCTAAATATAAAACTATGATAATTTTCTTGGTAAACTTCTGATGCTTATGACACGTTTAGTATTAATTATTGAATAAATATGAACACACAACTTGGGAAAATAAGGGAAGCATACAAGCCATCCAGAAACCATAAGTTCTGGTGTATGACAGACAACACAAATGTAGGGTTTATATTTTATTACATAGCCATGAATGAAGGAAAATACACAGAACACTAGTATATGGTGGTACAGTAAAGGTCGCATAGAAAATTTTTGTGGGGGAGCTGGGGAGCCGACCGGAGTGTCCAATTTAACTACCCATGTAGGGGACGCACCGGGGGCCTATGTGAGCATAGATACCCAAGCTTGAACGAGTCCCCGCGTTCTAAGGTGGGAAGGTTAGACCTGCCCTTCTCGCTCGTCTCCTGAGTGCTACCTGGTTTGAAAAGCATGGACAGGACCAAAGAGTAGTGTCGCCCTACCTTTGCCTGAAACATGCACCAGCCTGTAGCATCCCGACCCTTTGTTGGGTCGTGGATGTGACCCCAGTTTTTGTGACGCTTGCAAAAACAACACTTATTAACTATTGTTTGGCTTTTAGCCTTCACAATACACAACTATATATGATACACACCCCCTGCCTTAATGGCAGGTGGAAGGAGACAACAGGTTTTGGGACAGAAAAAGTAATAACCTTCCGCGACGGACCCCCCAGTCCTGCCACAGATATTATTTATGATATATTGTCCCCCACACACAATTTTTTTATACAACTTCATAAGTACTACCCCATTGGGATCCGGGTTTCTCCATATGAGTCAAAAACTTACAAGCGGGATATAAAACAAATTAGACCAATCAACAATCATAAGAACTATACGTTGGTTTATTTATACATGTATATGCATGAGCATATAGCATGACCTAAACACTGGCAGTCCAGCACCCTAAAAAGAACAGCTGTGCGTATGTAACAAAGATTGGTTTATAGCCCCTAAAAAAAACCCGAAACACAGCAGGTAAAAACACACCACCCACATCTTATGATGCACATGCGTTATGCCTATGTCAAAAACTAAGACGTTATGGCCCAAACACACGAACTACTGAGGGTAAAAGTCACAAGGATACCACCCGCCACCCACGTATTTTTATGCTCACTGGAATCACTGAAGCTTTTGAAGAAAGAAGATATGGCCTGGACAAAAAGCCATGTTAAAGAATAAAAACTACAAGTTTGACCTTGGGATCAAGGTCAAGGGTATACAGAGGTCATGAATGAACATGACACATCCTCATGGTGATACATCCTCTCATGGTGATTTACCCACATGCCAATTATAATCCATGTTAGAAAAATTAAACCTTTGACCTTGAGGCCAAAGGTAAAGGTCATATATAGGTGATGAATGTGTGCGACACATCCTCTCATATTGATAAATCCAGATGCCTGTAACAAAGAACAAAGAAGTGAAGGCCGAACACTATCAGCACACACACAGACGGACAGACAAACAGAGTGCATGACACATCATCTCCTGTGATGCATCCATATCCCAAATACAGATTGAAGGTCATACAGAGGTAATGAAAATACATGACAGTTATACACCCTAGTGCCAAATATGGATGCCTACCTCAAAGAACAAAGAAGTAATTGCCCAGACACGAATCAGCATAAAAAGACAGACAGTGCTTCCTATATACCCCCTCCCACTTGTTTGCGGGTGGAATAATTAGCGCAGGTCAATGGAGAAAAAGACGAACAGAGTATCTAACACTTCTCTGAATGCTTTAATTTTGTTTCGTTGAAACAAAATGAATTTACAAAGGATACCCCGCCACCCAAATATGAGTCACTAAAGCTTGAACAAAGAAAATATGGCCCGGACAGAATTCCATGTTAAGAACCTTAGACCACATAAGGGGGAACGGAAATTGCCACGCCCCCAAGCTCAAACACTCAGGTAATGTTGATTTACGCTGAAATGCATGACACCAGACTAAAACTGATGCCTTTTCTTTGAACATTACTAGTTACATATTCTTAAAATCATTACTCTATAATGTTAATGTAAAGAGATCGTTTCTACGACATCGTTTACTTCGTTTACAGCTAGTGAAATTGAAAAGTTTACTAAAAACATCATTTGATTCCATTTGTAAACATAGAAAGGACTGAATCTTGTGGTGTTAATGCTAAAGAGAGGATGGTGAACTTCACAAACTGCAAAGAAAAATTGGTGGTTTTGATAAAAGGGGGGGAATGGTGGCGCTATGGACTCAAAGGTTACGTCATCAATAATTTAAGAGTCAAGTCGAATGTTTACATCATACAGAATACGTAAGAGTGATGGGAGGTCATATACAACACTATACATATTGCTAGATACATGTAACTTGTATAACATTACTGTACAAAAATGGTTTAAAGGAGTTAACACGGATTCAAACTTTTCTAGATTATGCCATCAATTACCATTCTAATTACTAATCTAAAACAACATCACAGTTCAATTAAGGCAATTAAAGCCGCTAATAGTTGTAAATTACGCCTCAAAGTTAGGGTCTCGCAGTCAATTTTTCCGTTAATGAGATAGCGGGTCACGTGGTCACTGTGTCGCATAGATGTCAATTCTTTAACGATGACCGTATGATTATCTGTGAAACGCTCGGAGTTTAACGGTAAATAAATCAACTCTAGAACACGGAGAAGAGGAAATTATGACATCGATGAAATACCTTTCAGTAATGACATTCGATTAACATGTTTGAACCTCTAGAAATGTCAATAATAACGAAGGAAAATACGCATTACAAATAGCGGACGATAGACGAAGGCCAGAACTACATCCGCGGTATACCCAGGTATACAACCATCGTATCATGTTAATTTCAGCATAGCACGAGCATTGTTTATGAAAGTTAAGCAGACTCGATATTTCCTTTGTAAGAAACTTAGAAATATCGTAGGATTAGTTTATAAAAAAATTAAAAAAATATTAAAACTATCGTTTAATTTGTGTACTCAGCAGTGCCCGGTGATATACGAATGTACGATATTAAGGTCATAAACACCATCTTAATTGTCAAAAGGAGTAATGTTTTGAGTGCCCGTATTATTTTAGAGCTCTGCCTGTTAAAAACAAATGCCGTTTAAATTTGAATTAAAATCCATACATTGTTGCATGTGAAGTAAGATGAGTAACAAGTCAGTCGTTTACTGCAAAAGACACGTGAAAATCAAGATTCTTCTCAGGGACAGTACGAAATTGGAGTACCCAGTTTGGTGAAATATCGGTGTGTCAGCAAGAGGTAAAATCCAAAAATATTTCAACATCGGACGATTTTTTTCCATGCTTTTCTGTTAATTGATAACATAAGAAGTTAGAATATTTGGGGTGTAATTTTGATATGAACATGCAGTCACAAAAGTAGGTTGGTTTTGTTTTTATTTCACTCATAAGATGTGTGAAAGGGAAAAGCATTTGCCTTGAGGGATATTGAAAACACTATTCAAGTGGCAAGCGCAAGTCTATATACAACGTCTTTGGTAAAACAAAACGTGCTGATCACTTTTGTTGATTTTTTAACACGTGCAAACGGCCCGATGTACATGCATATATGCTTATACGTGGTTATGAAATATTCCGATTAAAAAAAAAATGATTGGCGTTTCAAGATACATTTGATAATTTAATTATTCACATATTGTAAGTTATTTCACACTCCTACAAGCTTACGTTTCCGTAGTAATTTTCTTGATGAGAGATTTTTCACTTAAAGCAAGCGATAATTTCTCCGAGTGAAACACTACTCAATGACCGATTTTCACCTGGGGGAAAACGAAACCCCTTTCCTCAGACCAAAAAAGGTTGTTTGAAAAAATACGTATTAAAATTCCATACATAGAAAACCAAAGGCACCCAACCCTGCATGTTTAAAAAACCATAAAGGGAAAAAAAAGATAATGAAATATATTAATCCTTTAGTGCTTAAGAACTGTTGAAGGAAATCAAAATTATGACATTGAATGTACAATTTTTTCCAACCTCAACTTTTAAGCCATTGACTTCCACAAAAGATTTGATTTTGGTGGGGACGAAGGCCTCCCGTTGCAAAAAATGGATTCCCATTTCGAGTCATTGGAATGTAGAAAAAACCTCTTCCCATGCACTCGTGTACACCCAAATGCCGCCACCAATACGCAGATTATCTGTTTTTATTATCCTATTATCGCTAATCTGTTTTGTAACGGCTCTTTAAACGTTGATAATTTGATCGCTTTTCTAAACAAACCAAGTTGCTTTCATTTGACACCTATGGCGTACAGTAAATGGCGCGTTAAAATCGCCGATTAAAAATGCATATTACGGAATTCAAACTTTGAAAAGCTATATTCTTTTGAAAATACAGCTTTTTGACACAAATAAACTTGATGAATGATTCTAAAAGGCATATTTTCTTTGAATATCAAAAAAATAACGAATTTTAAAACTTGTGATAAAACTCCTGTTAACGATGAAAGGGCGTTTAAATAACACAATATGTTTTGTTAGGTACGTTGCCTAGAAATACGTATAAAATCAACTACAATTGTTGAAAGGGAAGTTGTTTATTTCACATGTTTTTCTAAACCCATCAATTTTTAGTCATACATTCGTCATGTATCAGAAAAACAAGTGCAAGTTCATAATACAGGCCATTAAAGAGAACCTGATTGAATACATTTTTTTTTTTTTACCAAACATTAACTCGGTATCATTGTAACCGGTCGAGACAGGGGATGCTGCTTCCTCTTAGCACCTGGCGTCCCACCTCTGATGTATCCAGGGGTCCGTGTTTGCCCAACTCTTGTTTACATTCTGTTTGCGACTTACAAGATTAATCACTGTTCCTTTCCTCGCCTTCCCATCTCCAAAAATCCTTATATTCATTTTTGTCCATTTAGTTAGGATCCTTAAACAGGGTAATGCATGAACAGTTCCTGAATTTGACAATTGTCCTTACAGATTACAAAAATGAAGACTAAAGATCCGATAAAGTTACCAGGTTTCCAGGCTTTTTTAAAGTTGGTACCTTTTCCACCTTGAGTCTAACTATATCATGCGTTTACGGTTATACCCATTGGAACGAAGATTTGCGCTAGTTGAATTTGGTCAAAGCCAAGGTCGAAGAACACTACGATGCAAAGAAACTATATGGTTTCCTTGGTTCTAGAGCATTATCTGTCACCGTAATCCACCCTATTCATACATATAGACTACCCATAGAATGAAGATGTTTTTGTTTTTTTTTTTTTTGTTTTTATCAAATTTGCGGGTTAAAAGGTCAAAGTCGAAGTTCACTCGACATTAAAGTAGCAATATGGTTTAGGATTTAAAATTCTTTGAACGTTAACAACACCCTTTGTGAGATTGAAATGAAAACGTTATTGTATATTTAATAGGAATCAATATGCATATTTGAAAGATGATACATTAAGCAAAAGACTCCATATTAAGTTTAGAGCGATGCAAATATGAGACTCCCTGTATGGGGCTTGATACTCAGTAGACCGTTAAGATATGATTAGCCTATTTGTTTGATATGATGTTCAGTTTGAATTTGTCATTTTGTATTAAATTTTTTAAAAAATATGACTTTGATTTTGGGGCATATCATAGATATTCGCGTATTATACAAAGCGCGCGTAAACACTAACCCAAACCAGGTTGATCTTTGTATAATATGCCCCCAAAATTAAAGTCATATGTCCTTAGATATGAACTTGCTCAACGCTTTCATCCTCTATGACAATGGACTCCAATTATATTGTCAATAGCATTGCAATGAAAGATCGTCCCTCTCTGAAGAGGGATTTCTTAGTATTATGTCATGAAGTTAAATGAGATATAGTAACCGATTTTCATCCTGTAAGTCTATTTCTTAATCTACAAATCTCATCGAATAATTGTTACAGGCTACAATTTGAAGACCAAATAGGAATGATCATATTTTGAGCTTGTACTATCATCTTTATGAAATGAATAAATAAACTTTTCAAGCCTATAGCAAATCTTAGAATAATACAGTACGCAGTGCAAAGAAAGGCTATCAACCGGTCGTAGAGTTGACGGCACACTAGGCCAAATATTATCAAGAAAGTCGTGGCTATATGCGGCAGACAGTTGTTGATTTCAGTCGAAAATATGATTTTAATACATAAAGGCAAAGTCGGATTTAGAAAGAGTATTATCAATTATACAATTATTATTAACTAAAAATAATAATATGAATGTATCAATAACGAGGCAAAACAAACGAGACTAGAATGATCAATCTACTACACAAGTCCCCCAACTAGAATTCAAGAACAAGAGTTTGCAAACCGGACCTACTGGGACCACAGTGCATTTAGTACTTCAAATAGAAATGCAAATACAACATGATTATCCATGAATAGTAATAGCGACTACGGTATGATAATATTTTTTAAAAACAATTTGTATTTTGCCTTGGAAAACTGGTACGTTATTTGTCATAAATGGAATTTTACCTAAAATTGCTCAAATACTTAACTCTTTGACCTTTTTCGCTACAAAGTTAAACTGTTTATCTTCAGATTACCTCTGTTTGACGATTAAATTACTTTGACCACTATGATTCTACATGTCGAATTCCTACTAAAATTGGCCATTGTTCGATGCTTTACTGCCCCTTGTTCGTTGTAGGATACTTCTAAAAGTCCTGCTGGACCTTAGCAACGTCTCCGGAATCTTTCATATTCTGAATCGTGATCGTTACTCTCTATGACTTGGTATCACTTGTGGAATACACTGACATGCGGCTGCGCAAGATCAAACATAAATTAAGATTTCAAAAGTAAAACACTAACGACCAAAACAATCCTGGAGTAAATGATAATACATCAGTTACTGGTATGCTACACTGTACAGTGACGAGGTGTTTTTTATTTCACCATGCTTCTAGGTTTTTGGTTTTATCAATCTGTCTGTAATCAAATAGCAAAACCAGATGCACCCAGACCCGCCATAAAGATAGAAAAAGAAAAATCCCTTGGAAGTATTCGAAGCAGCTGCTACACGGGGAATAATGTGGAGGAAGTAATGCTTAAGTGTTACTCTGACGTCTCCACTTATTGTATTTGAAAAAAGAATAATCCTCATATACAATAGGCTTTTAATGAGATGATATTTCTGAAACATGTTTCGTATAAACTAAATTTTTTATCTTGACATGAGCATTTACCCAACTTCAACCAACAGAATATTCTGTGACTAAAGTTACCTACACGAAGAGGCAGATAAAAAAAACCCAACAACAACCAAAAACAAACAAACAAACAACATAAAACAGCAACAAACAAACATATAATTATGGTCTGCTATTCTATGCAAACTTACTTAAAACAACAGAAAAATTTACTGTCTACAAAATGAATACAGATAAAAAAAAAATATCTGGAGAATGACAATAACCAGCATTAAAACAAGCCTGGAGGACAAAAACTTATTTGACTGTTTAATAATTTTCTCAATATCGTATTAATCACAATTATAGCACTGATGATATATAATTTATAAAAAAAACAAACCTCACAGCATCCAGTATAAGAAATTTATAAAAAGAAATAGTTAAAAAACGAAAAACTCAAAAAGCTAACATTTCTAACGCAAGCCTTTCATGCGAATTAATTCCTCAGGCGTTAACGTACTCAGCGCCCACACACACCTGTGTAACGAGGAATGGTGACAGATGTATCCTTGACATGACTTAGCAAAATTTTGAACGAAAACGAATCAAAAATCAAGCATTTATAACTGTAGTATTCCTATTTTATCTTCCAGTACACATTACAACCACAGAAGCTGACAACATTTTGAAAGCGGTAAAAATACGGAGCTTTGACAAGGAACCAGTGTGATAAAAGAAAGGGCAACATTATTCTATATTCAACTGACAATTTTTTCATAGCCTCACTACATGACATTGGATATTTTCATAGTTTCATTAAATTGTCAATGTAGATTTGTATATATTTAGATATTTTGAATAATTCATATTATGGATATGCATGAGTAGAATATTAGCAGTATTGTTCTATCGATACCGTTCTTTTGTTATGCGTTTTCATATTCATACTATTCAAATCGGAAACCATCCATTATTCCATAACCATCATCATGGAAGCATATGTGTTAATTAATTGGTTCGATTTATTAATTTGTTATATATAATGTACATGTCCGATTATAACACGATTGCTGGAGAGAATCGTAGATTGTTCTAATTTTAGGCGGGTAATCTGACTGACAAATATATATCAAAGATTTAGAGAAATATGGATCGGGATCGAAAATATATTTTGAGGACTGGCATTCCTCATTCACTTAAGGAGAAATTAGCACCGGGGACATCTTATGTGGATGGAAAGTGAAGGATGTAATGTATTTTGAAATTTACTTTATTTAGTTTCAAAATGCTGTTTAGTAGAAAGTAACCTGAAAGAAAATATAAAATCCCAGCTAGAGTCTTACGAACGATATACATTACTTTCTGCAGTCGACATGTTACGTACTGAGCTACACAGTTCAAAATACAAATATGGCTGGTATTTATTCTTTTCATTTATGTTTTCAAAAAAGAATTCGGCCATTACAACGATTGATTGTTACTCCCGTTTCAAGCCGATGTATTATGAAGAAAGTAAAATACATCACTTGTTAAACTTTGATTTCTATTTGCATTCTATTCATAAACAAAGTTTATTTCAATAAACGCGATTTAGTTAAAATTGCATTTTTTTTATTTTTTTGTGATCCTGCTATAGCTGTCATCACATGTATGCTGATGTGTAGTTGTATTTCCTTCTCCAATATTTGGTGTGTTCACCAACATTTTGTATCAACGTCCTCATTTTTTATTTGATTTCTATTCCGTTTCATTCTATCGCCGTTCTTGCGGTGTATTGTTTTTGTGTGGCAGATCCCTTTGGTGTGTTGTTTCAGCCAAACAGATTGCGTGCAAGGCATAACTTTCCTTTGTTTATTCGGAGTGCTGCCACGGAAAAGTTTCTCACGAAAAATTCAGCCTCCACTTCCATCACCTACATTTTTAAAAAGTTATGTCTTGTGTCCATAAATGTTACGTTGACCTTTTCATGCACCACTTTTTGTTCCCGTAATGATTCATAATGTATTTTATTTGCATATTTTGTTTTGAACATGCATATGTGACTGGAGAACGCTTGTTGTGTAATACTTTAGTATTTAGCATTTCTAGTCAAGATGCAGGTATGTCTCCCAGCCAATTTGTTTCTGTATTATTTTTGAGAACTCGCCATTTTTTCGTTAATCTAAATAAATGACATGCTTTTTACGCTGCCATGTTTTTTTGTATAATTTACTTATATTACATGTATATGGAAACATACATATTGTTGCCTTGAATTACTAGCATGTTTTGACATAAATATGCTTATCCCTCCGAGATCGAAAAGCATACTTTGGTCTGTCTTTTTGTCACTTCTTCTATCATAATTTTAAACGACATGACTGGCGACTTTCATTTCTTCAAATGATTAAAGATGTGCAAGATCCAAACACACCACACATTTTTATGACAAGGAAACAGAATCGCTACCATATGTGTCGCCAATTAATCAAGAAATCATAAATGACATTGTCTTGAAGATCAATCAGGAAATATTTCAGAGACCGCGCGAAGCCTCAGTGCTGTTCCATAGCAACAAACATGTATTGAAGTTACAGGTTCAGACTTTGACTTCTAGTGTGGAAAATTAAAAATATATTAGTGCTTCATGTTGGTGTTTGTCACAACTACACAGTTCGTGGAAAGTTAATCAAACAAGTCCACACTTCTGAAGAAACTTATACTCAGTTCAATCGACTAATTATGCCACTCTAACCTAGAAAATTAAGGTAAAAAAGGCTTCATACTAGGTGAACTGAAAAGTCATGGTTAAAGTCAAGTGATATATTAATTCAAGTCATTCGCCGAGGTCACATTAACAACAACTGCAGTTGGCACCCTAACAAATTATAATAGGAATATATACCTTACGATTGTTACAGTAGTTTATGACCAAAAACTTGATCATTCAATTACACTTACCACAACAAACTATATTCAATTCAAACTGCTCTTAATGTTTTATACATTCGCAGCATATTGTTTCACGTATACACTTTCTATCAAAACTATTCTGTATTTAGAAAATGTAGCTTAAGTATTTTGCAATGTAAATTTCATGTTTAGTTAGATAAAAGCACAAAAACAAACTTGAATTGTTTTCGGAACTAATACCCCACAGGGCTCACTATATATAATGAACAAAACATATTTCCTCAGATTAAACCATTGTTAATCTAGTATATTAGTGTTTAGGAGGAGTTGCGACAACACATTGCACTGAAAGGCATAATTATGCTGGTGAAAATGCTTAAGTTCAAACCTTTTATATAAATTGTCCAAAATAAGATTTTGACAATATGCACATCTCCATTATGTAATCTACATGTAGCACACTACTAAGTTTCATTCAAGTCCCGCGAGTCGTTCAGGAGGAGTTGCGGACAATGCATCGATTGAGGTAAGTCCAAACGTTATATTTTCTACATAAATGGTTCCAGATAAAATTCCTGATAATATGCACATCTCCATTATATAATTTAAGAATCTACGTACTAAGTTTCATTACAATCCTGCGAGTCTTGAAGGAGGCGTCTTCGCTAATAAAGGAGGAATTGTGGACATCACATTTCAGGCAGACGGACGACGGACAGTCAGACAGATAGGATGAAACTTACATACTCCAAACTTCGATGAAAAAAGAAGTTTTTTGTTGCTTTACGGTCCATGCAGGGAGTGGTGTTTTTGCGTTGTGAAACACCGCATTTTGCACGCATGCAAACATTAGAACTCTTTATTAAGATATACATTTAATGATATCTTTCTACAGCAAAACATTTCAAAGGCACCTTACGTTTTGACATGCACTACTTTTAATGTGCAAAACCAATACGAAATGCATGCCTATTTGTGCGTGTCATAACTTCTTTGTTCTTTGATGTAGACTTTGACACATGGGCGTATCACCATGAAACGATGTGTCGGTTCTTTGACGTAAACTTGGGCACATGGGTGTATCACCATGAAACGCTGTGTCGCATATGATCATGACCTGTATCTGTCCTTGATCATTCACTTCAAGGTCAAATTCATTTTAGAATTTTGTATTGATTGTGTCCGGCTTTAACTGTGTCTTTGCCATAGATATACCATTTTTGGTGCAGGGGTGTATCACCATGAGACCATGATGTATCACCACGAGTCGATGTATCAAACGAAGTCTATGCCTTTCTGTTGTCTGTGCTTTTTGTGTCCAGGTCTTGGCTTCGTCGTTCTTTGATGTAGACGTTTTATATTGGACGTGTGGACGTATCGCCGTGAGGAGGGATGTCACGTACATTCACAGCCTCTGTATGACCTTGACTTCTGATCTCAGGGTCGGTGTGGTGTAAATTACAATGAATTTGTGTCTAGACCATTACCTCTTTGTTCGGGCTTCAATGATCCAAGTGGGCATGACGATACTTGGGTGGTGGTGTCTTTTGCGAGTTTTTATGGTTTTGTTTGCATATCCATTTCCTGCTGCAGGTATTTGCTGACACAAGTGCCTTGCACTGTGGTCATATAGGTAGTTTGTTTAATTACCAATCGTACATGCATAATTATACCCCGCAAACAAGTTTGGGGGGTATATAAGTATCACTCTGTCTGTCTGCCTGACCATCTGTCCGTCTGTCTGCCTGTGCAGATTCGTGTCCGGGCCATAACTTCTTTGTTTCTTTATGGTAGGCATACCATATTTGGCACATGGGTGTATCACCATGAGACGATGTGTCGCATATATTCATTACCTCTGTATGCCCTTGACCTTTGACCTCAAGGTCAAAATTATAAGGTTTTTTTAACATGAGTGCGAGTCCGGCCATAACTTCTTTGTTCTTTGCCATATGCATTCTATATAATTTTTGGCACATGGATGCATCAAAATGAGACGATGTGTCATGTACTCTGTTTGTCTGTCTGTCCGTCTTTGTATGCAGATTCAAGTCCAGGCCATATCCTCTTTGTTCTTTGAAATAGGCATACCATATCTAGCATATGGTGTATCAATATGAGAGGATGTGTTACATACATTCATGACCTATATATGACCTTGACCTTTGACCTCAAGTTCAAAGGTATAATTCTCTAACTTGGATTATATTTGGCATGTGGGTATATCACCATGAGAGGATGTATCAGTGTATCACCATGGGAGGATTGGTCACATACATTCATGACCCTGTTAACCTTGACCTTGATCTCAAGGTCAAACTTGTAGGGTTT
>CAJDSM010024941.1:686-10802 GCA_903981925.1 Ostrea lurida | reverse complement strand
GATATGGTATGCCTATTTCAAAGAACAAAGAGGATATGGCCTGGACTTGAATCTGCATACAAAGACGGACAGACGACAAACAGAGTTACATGACACATCGTCTCATTTTGATGCATCCATGTGCCAAAAATTATATAGAATGCATATGGCAAAGAACAAAGAAGTTATGGCCCGGACTCGCACTCATGTTAAAAAAACCTTATAATTTTGACCTTGAGGTCAAAGGTCAAGGGCATACAGAGGTAATGAATATATGCGACACATCGTCTCATTTTGATGCATCCATGTGCCAAAAATTATATAGAAAGCATATGGCAAAGAACAAAGCAGTTATGGCCCGGACACGAATCTGCACAGGCAGACAGACGGACAGATGGTCAGGCAGACAGACAGAGTGATACTTATATACCCCCCAAACTTGTTTGCGGGGGTATAATTATGCATGTACGATTGGTAATTAAACAAACTACCTATATGACCACAGTGCAAGGCACTTGTGTCAGCAAATACCTGCAGCAGGAAATGGATATGCAAACAAAACCATAAAAACTCGCAAAAGACACCCCACCACCCAAGTATCGTCATGCCCACTTGGATCATTGAAGCCCGAACAAAGAGGTAATGGTCTAGACACAAATTCATTGTAATTTACACCACACCGACCCTGAGATCAGAAGTCAAGGTCATACAGAGGCTGTGAATGTACGTGACATCCCTCCTCACGGCGATACGTCCACACGTCCAATATAAAACGTCTACATCAAAGAACGACGAAGCCAAGACCTGGACACAAAAAGCACAGACAACAGAAAGGCATAGACTTCGTTTGATACATCGACTCGTGGTGATACATCCATGGTCTCATGGTGATACACCCCTGCACCAAAAATGGTATATCTATGGCAAAGAACACAGTTAAAGCCGGACACAATCAATACAAAATTCTAAAATGAATTTGACCTTGAAGTGAATGATCAAGGACAGATACAGGTCATGATCATATGCGACACAGCGTTTCATGGTGATACACCCATGTGCCCAAGTTTACGTCAAAGAACCGACACATCGTTTCATGGTGATACGCCCATGTGTCAAAGTCTACATCAAAGAACAAAGAAGTTATGACACGCACAAATAGGCATGCATTTCGTATTGGTTTTGCACATTAAAAGTAGTGCATGTCAAAACGTAAGGTGCCTTTGAAATGTTTTGCTGTAGAAAGATATCATTAAATGTATATTTATAAAAAGAGTTCTAATGTTTGCACTGCGTGCAAAATGCGGTGTTTCACAACGCAAAAACACCACTCCCTGCATGGACCGTAAAGCAACAAAAAACTTCTTTTTTCATCGAAGTTTGGAGGTATGTAAGTTTCATCCTATCTGTCTGACTGTCCGTCCGTCTGCCTGAAATGTGATGTCCACAATTCCTCCTTTATTAGCGAAGACGCCTCCTTCAAGACTCGCAGGATTGTAATGAAACTTAGTACGTAGATTCTTAAATTATATAATGGAGATGTGCATATTATCAGGAATTTTATCTGGAACCATTTATGTAGAAAATATGAACGTTTGGACTTACCTCAATCGATGCATTGTCCGCAACTCCTCCTGAACGACTCGCGGGACTTGAATGAAACTTAGTAGTGTGCTACATGTAGATTACATAATGGAGATGTGCATATTGTCAAAAATCTTATTTTGGACAATTTATATAAAAGGTTTGAACTTAAGCATTTTCACCAGCATAATTATGCCTTTCAGTGCAATGTGTTGTCCGCAACTCCTCCTAAACACTAATATACTAGATTAACAATGGTTTAATCTGAGGAAATATGTTTTGTTCATTATATATAGTGAGCCCTGTGGGGTATTAGTTCCGAAAACAATTCAAGTTTGTTTTGTGCTTTTATCTAACTAAACATGAAATTTACATTGCAAAATACTTCAGCTACATTTTCTAAATACAGAATAGTTTTGATAGAAAGTGTATACGTGAAACAACATGCTGCGAATGGTATAAAACATTAAGAGCAGTTTGAATTGAATATAGTTTGTTGTGGTACATGTAATTGAATGATCAAAGTTTTTGGATCATAAACTACTGGTAACAATCGTAAGGTATATATTCCTATTATAATTTGTTAGGGTGCCAACTGCAGTTGTTGTTAATGTGACCTCGGCGAATGACCTTGACATTAATATATCACATGACTTTAACCATGACTTTTCAGTTCACCTAGTATGAAGCCTTTTTTACCTTAATTTTCTAGGTTAGAGTGGCATAATTAGTCGATTGAACTGAGTATATAGTTTCTTCAGAAGTGTGGACCTTGTTGATTAACTTTCCACGAACTGTGTAGTTAGTGACAAAACACACAACATGAAGCACTAATATATTTTTAATTTTCCACACTAGAAGTCAAAGTCTGAACCTGTAACTTCAATACATGTTTGTTGACTATGGAACAGCACTGAGGCTTCGCGCGGTCTCTGAAATATTTCCTGATTGATCTTCAAGACAATGTCATTATGATTTCTTGATTAATGGCGACACATATGGTAGCGATTTCTGTTTCCTTGTCATAAAAATGTGTGGTGTGTTGGATCTTGCACATCTTTATGATCATTTGAAGAAATGAAAGTCGCCAGTCATGTCGTTTAAAATTTAAGATAGAAGAAGTGACAAAAAGACAGACCAAAGTATGCTTTTCGATCTCGGAGGGATAAGCATATTTATGTCAAAACCATGCTAGTAATTCAAGGCAACAATATGTATGTTTCCATATACATGTATATAAGTAAATCATAACAAAAAACATGACAGCGTATAAAAGCATGTCATTTATTTAGATTAACGAAAAAAATGCGAGTTCTCAAAATAAATACAGAAACAAATTTGGCTGGGAGACATACCTGCATCTTGACTAGAAATGCTAAATACTAAAGTATTACACAACAGCGTTCTCCCAGTCACAATATGCATGTTACAAAACACAAATATGCAATAAAATACATTATGAATCATTACGGGAAACAAAAGTGGTGCATGAAAAGGGTCAACGTAAACATTTATGGACACAAGACATAAACTTTTTAAAAATGTAGGGGAGGACGTGGAGGCTCTGAAATTTTTCTAAGATGGAAAGCTTTTCCGTGGCAGCACTCCGAATAAACAAGAGGAAAGTTGCCTTTGCACGCAATCTTTTTGGCTGAAACACTCACCAAGGGATCTCACACCAAAAACAATACCCGCAAGACGGCCGATAGAATAGAAACGGAATAGAAATGCAAATAAAAAATGAGGACTTGTACAAATGTTGGCTGGACAACCAAAATATGGATGAAAGGAAATGACAACTACACTATCGTCAATACAATTTGAATAGAACAGCTATAGGCAGGGATCACAAAAAATTAAAAAAAACAATGGCATTTTAACATAATCGCGTTGATTGAAATAAACTTTGTTTAAGAATAGAAGTGCAATACTAGGAACATAAAGGTTTAACGAAGTGATGTATTTGCTTTCTTTCTAAGATACATCGGCTTGAAACTGGGAGTAACAATCAATCGTTTTGTAACTGCCGAGATATTCTTTTTTTGAAAACAAATGAAAAGATAAAATATCCAGCCATATCTTTGTATTTTTGAATGTTTGAGTCAGGTACGTAACGTCGCTGCAGTTAGTACTAAGTGATAATCGTTTCGTAAAGACTCTAGTGGCGAGTTTATGATATTTTCATTCAGGTTTACTTCTACTAAACAGACATTTTTTTGAAACGTAATAAAGTAAATTTTCAAAATAGTTACATCCTCACTTCTCATCCAATAAGATGTCCCAGGTGCCTAATTCTCCTTAAGTGAATGAGGAATGCAAGTCCTCAAAATAATTTTCGATCCCGATCCAATTCTTATAAATCTTGATATAGATTTGTCAGTCAGCATTACCCGCCTAAAATTCGAACATCTACGTTCTTCCAGCAATTCGTGTTATAATCGGACATGTCTTTATAAATATAACAAAATTAATAAATCGAACAATTAATTAACACATAGCTTCACATGATGATGGTTATGGAATAACTGGATTCAGTTTCACGATTTGAATGAGTATGAATATGAAAACGCATAACAAAAGAACGGTCATCGATTAGAACAATACTGACTAATATTCTACTCATGGCATAATCCATAATATGAATATATTCAAAAAATATCTAAATATATACAGAATTACCATGACAATTATTATGAAACTATGAAATATCGCAGATGCATGTAGTGAGGCTATGAAAAAAAATTGTCAGTTGAATATAGAATAATGTATGCCCTTTCATTTATCCACTGGTCTTGTCAAAGCTCCGTATTCTTTACCGCTTATCAAATGTGTGTCAGCTTCGTGGATTGAATGTGTACTGGAAGATAAATAGGAATATACAGTACAGTATAAATGCTTGATTTGATTCGTTTTCAGTTCAAAATTTTGCTAGTCATGTCAAGGATACATCTGTCCCATTCCTCGCTTACACAGCGTGTGTGGGGCGCTGAGTACGTAACGCCTGAGGATCATTCAGCATGAAAGCGCTTGCGTTAGAAATGTAGCTTTTTGAGTTTTCTTTTTTAACTATTTCTTTTTTATTAATTTCTTATACTGGATGCTGTGAGGTTTGTTTTTTTTTATAAATTATTATCATCAGTGCTATAATTGTGATTATACGTATATTGAGAAAATTATAAAAGTTCAAATAAGTTTTGTCTCCAGGCTGTTTTATGCTGTTATTTTCATTCTCCAATATTTTTTTTTATCTGTTTCATGTTTATGTACAGTAAATTTTCTTTGTTTTAAGTAAGTTTGAATAATAGCAAAGACATAATTATATGTTTGTTTGTTGTTGTTTTGTTTGTTTGTTTTTTGGTTGTTGTTGGTTTTCTTTATCTGCCTCTTCTGTAGGTAACTTTAGTCACAGAAAATATTCTGTTGGTTGAAGTTGGGTAAATGCTACATGTAAGATAAAAATAGTTTATGCGATACATGTTTCAGAATATCACTCATTAAAAGCCTATTGTATATGAGGATATTTTTCAAATACAATAGTGGAGACGTCAGAGTACACTTACAGCATTAGCTTCCTCACATATCCCCGTGTAGCCAGCTGCTTTCAATACCTCCAAGGGATTTTTCTTTTCTATCTTTATGGCGGGTCTGGGTGCATCTGTTTGCTATTTGATACAGACAAATTGATAAAACCAAAAACCTATGACATGGTGAATAAAAAACAACCTCGTCACGTACAGTGTAGCATACCAGTAACTGATGTATTATCATTTACTCCAGGATGTTTTGTGCGTTAGTGTTTTACCTTTTGAAATCTTAATTTATGTTGTTTGCGCAGCCGATGTACAGTGTATTCCACAAGTGATACCAGCATAGAGAGTACGAGTCCGCCGATCAGAATATGAAATATTCCGGAGACGTTGCTAAGTGTCAGCGGACTTTTAGAAGTATCCTACAAAGAACAAGGGGGTAAGTAAAGCATCGAAACAATGGGCCAATTTTAGTAAAGAATTCGAATGTAGAATCGATAGTGGTAAAGTAATTTATCATGTTAAACAGAGGTATCTGAATCATAAAGTTACTTTGTACTGAAAAGGCCAAAGAGTTAAGTAATTTGAGCAAATTTAGGTAAAATTCCACTTTTATGACAAAATAACGTACCATTTTCCAAGCAAATACAAATGTTTTAAAAATATTATCAACCGTGCGCATTACTATTCATGGAATATCTTGNTGTTTTAAAAATATTATCACCCGTGCGCATTACTATTCATGGAATATCTTGTATTTTGCATTTCTATTTGATATAAATGCACTGTGTCCAGAGGTCCGTGTTTGCAAACTCTTGTTTTGAATTCTATTTTGGGACTTGTGAGATTGATCACTGTTCGTTGTTTTTGCCTTTTCATCTTCATATATTTTTTTATTATATAATTGTATAATGATAATACTGTTCTAAACCATTTGCCTTTAAGATAAAATATATTCGACGAAACACACTGCTCTGAGTATAGCCACGCTTTCTTGATAAATGGCAGTGGCCGTCACTCTACGCAACCTTGACCTTTCTTTGCACTGCGTATGTTATTTCTAGTTTTATAGGTTGAAAGTAATTCTTCAAAGAGACAGACACACCAAATTGAAATTCCATTCTGGTCTTCAATCTGAGCCTGCAAATTATGAATTGTAGAAAAGAAATGCTACAGAGAAAAATCGTTTAACCATTTAACTTCATGAAAACTAAAATCACTCTCAAAGGACATTTTCAATGCATTACAAATACTTCCTTGTTAAAACTTGATTTATTTAAGGAATGACTTTAATTTGGGGGCATATTATACAAGTATAACCTGGTTTGGGTTAGTTTACGCTTTATAATACGCGAATACTATGATATGCCCCAAAATCAAAGTCATTTTTTAAAAATTTAATACAAAATGACAAATTCAAACTGAACATCAATACTAAACAATAGACCAACATACCTTAATGGTCACCTGAGTATCAAGCCCATACAGGGAGTCTCATATTTGCATGTTAAAGTCTCAATATGGGAGTCTTTTGTTACATGTTATCATCTTCAAAATATGCATATGATTCCTATTCAAATATACAATAAGTTTTTCATTTCAATCTCACAAAGGGTGTTATTAACCGTTCAAGAATTTTAAATTAAAACCATATTGCTACTTTTAATGTCCAGTGAACTTGAACCTTTGACCTTTTAACCCCAAAATTTGATAAAAAAAAAAAACAAAAAAACACTCTTCATCTCATGGGTACTCTATATGTTATGATAGGTGATCTACAGGTGGAAAGGATAATGCTCTAGAACCAGGAACCATATAGTTTCTTTGATGTCCAGTGTTTGACCTTTGGCCTTTTGACCCCAAATTCAATAGTGACATCTTTCGTTCCATTGGTATACCGTACGCATGATATAGTGACTCAAGGTGGAAGGCTACCACTTTAAAGCCTGGAAACCTGGTAACTTATCGATCTTTACCTCTTCATTTTTGTATCTGTAAGGACAATTCAAATTCAGGAAACTGTAATTGCATACCTGTTTAATCTAATAATGACCAAAATGAATATAAGATTTTTGAGATGGGAAGGGGGATAAGAACAGGATTAATTTTTGTAAAGTCGCAAACAGAATGTAAAACAAGAGTTGGGCAAACACGGACCCCTGGATTACATCAGAGGTGGGACCAGGTGCTAAGGAGCAAGCCAATCCCTTGTCTCGACCGGGTTACAATGATTACCGAGTTATGTTTTGGTAAAAAAAAAAATGTATTCATCAGGTCTCTTTTAATGCTTGTATTAATGAACTTGCACTTGTTTTTTCTGATACATGACTAATGTATGAACTAAAATTGATGGGTTTTAGAAAACATGGAAATAAACAATCCTTTCAAATTGAGTTGATATACGTAATTTTCTAGGCAACGTACCTATACAAAACATATTGTGTTATATTTAAACCCCTTTCTTCGTTAAAGAGTTTTATCAACAAGTTTTTATAAAAATTTTCGTTATTTTTTGATATATCAAAGAAAATATGCTTTTTAGAATCATTTCATCAAGTTTATTTGTGTCAAAAAGCTGGTATTTTCTAAAGATATAGCTTTTCAAAGTTTGAATTTCCTAATATGCATATTTTTTATCGCGATTTAACGCGCCCTTACTGATGACGCCATAGGTGTCAAAGAAACACTTGTTTTTTGTTAGAAAAGCGATCAATTATCGCACGTTTAAAAAGAGCCGGTACAAACAGATTAAGCGACTAATAGATAATAAACAGATAATCTGGCGTATTGTTGCGGCATTTGGTTGTTCAGGCGTGCATGGAAGAGGTTTTTTCTACATTCCCAAAGGACTCCGAAATGCGACCATTTTTTTTGCAAACGGGAGGCCTTCGTCCCCACCCAAAATCATCTTTTGTGAAGTCATAGGCTTTAAAATGAGGTTTGGAAAAAATTGTACATTTCAAGTCATAATTTTGATTTCTTCAACAGTTCTTAGCACTAAAGGATTTATATTCATTATTTTTTTTCCCTTTATTGGTTTTAAACATGCAGGTTGGGTCCTTGTTTCATGGTATGATTTTAATACGTATTTTTTTCAAACACCTTTTTGGTCTTAGGAAAGGGGTTTCGTTTTCCCCAGCGTGAAAATCGTCATTGAGTAGTGTTTCACTCGGAGAATTTACGGCTTGCTTTAGTGAAAAAAATCTCTTCAAGAAAATTCACTACGGAAACGTAAAGCTTGTAAGGAGATGTGATAATTACAATATTTGTGGAATATTAAATTACAAATGTATCTTGAAACAGCCAATTTCATTTTTTAATCGGAATATTCATAACAACACGTATAAGCATATATGCATGTACACGCGCGCCGTTTGCCACGTGTTAAATCAAACAAAGTGATCAGCAACGTTTTGTTTTAACAAACGTTGTATATAGACTGCGCTTGCCACTTGATAGTGTTCAAATTCCCCTTCAAGGCAAATGCTTTCTTTACACATCTTAGAGTGAAATAAAAAAAACAACCTTTATTTTGTGACTGCATTTCATATCAAATACACCCCAAATAATTCTAAACTCTTTATAGTTATCAATTAACAGAAAAGCATGAAAAAATCGTCCGATGTTGAAAAAATATTTTGATTTTTACCTCTTGCTGACAACACATATTTTTCACCAAACTGGTACTCCAATTTTCGTTACTTCCCTGAGAACGAATCTTGATTTTCACGTGTCTTTTGCAGTAAACGACTGACTTGTTACTCATCTTTACGTTCATGCAACAATGTATGGATTTTAATTCAATTTAACGCGGGAATTTGTTTTTACAGACAGAGCTCTAAATAATACGGCACTCAAACATACTCCTTTTGACAATTAACGATTGGTGTTATATGACCTTATATCGTACATTCGTATATCACCGGGCACTGCGAGTTACCACAAAATTAAACGATAGTTTTATATTTTTTTAATTTATTTTTATAACTAGTCTACGACTATTTCTTAAGTTTTTCTACAAAGGAAATATCGAGTCATGCTTAAAACTTTCATAAACAAAATCTCGTTGCTTATGCTGAAATTAACATTGATACATGTGATATACCTGGGTATACCGCGATGTAGCTCGCTTCGCCTTATCGTCTTCTTATTTGTATGCGTATTTTCTTCGTTATTATTGACTTCTAGAGTTAAACATGTTAAGATCGAATGTTCATTACTGAAGGTTATTCAATCGATGTTCATTAATTTCCTTCTCTCCGTGTTCTAGGTTGATTTATTTTACCGTTAACTCGAGCGTCACGATAATCATTACGTTCATCTGTTAAGAATTGACATCTATACGACAAGTGACCACTGACCCGCTATCTCATTAACGAAAAAATTGACTGCAGACCCTAACTTGAGCGTATTTACAACTAATTACGGCTTTAATTGCCTTTAATTGAACTGTGAGTGTTTTAGATTTAGTAATAGAATTAATTTATGGCCATAATCTAGAAAAGTTTGAATCCGTGATTAACTCCTTTAACCATTTTTGTACATGTAATGTTATACAAGTTACATGTATCTAGCAATATGTATAGTGTTGTATATGACTCCCATCACCTTACGTATTGCTGTATATGTAAACATTCGACTGACTCTTAATTTATTGATACGATATACCTTTGAGGTCCATAGCGCTAATTCCCCTTTATCAAACACCATTTTCTTTGCAGTTTTAGAAGTCACCACCTCTCTTAGCATTAAAACCACAAGATCAGTCCTTTTCTGAATGTTTTACAAAATGGAATTCAATGATGGTTTTAGTAACTTGTTTTTCCAATTTCACTTAAGCTGTACGAAAGTAAACGATGTCGTAGAAACGATCTTTACATTTAACATTAATAGAGTAATTTGATTTTAGAATATTCAACTTAGTATTCAAAAAGGCATCAGTTGTCTGGTGTCATGCATTTCAGCTGTAAGTCAACATACCTGATGTTTGAGCTTGGGGCGTGGCAATTCCGTACCTTTGTGGTCTAAG
>CAJDSM010024940.1:5280-17217 GCA_903981925.1 Ostrea lurida | reverse complement strand
ATCTAAAAGTAATTGACATAGATAGTATTGTATTTGTTTTATCTGAAAAAGGCACTTTTTATACGCCCGTCGAAGACTAGGTAAAACAATGTAATTTAGTTAAATTTGGTTGATGTATTTTCCAAACAGAACCCGATTCTTAAAAAAGTCGAAATTAATTTACATGAAAATCTGTGTAAAAATTCAATATTTTGGCCAATAATTTAAAAAATCGACCCTTACCCCCCACTTTTTTTACTTCCATTTTATATTTTAAGACAGGACTTTGAAAATTACGTGAAATTAAAATTGACATTAGTCCCAATATAAATATGTCTTTTTTAAACTTTGAAAATTCGATAATACGAGTTTTTCCGAACATCAAGTGCAAAATGGTCATTATTTATTTCCATTATGTGTGTTAAACTTTTTTTTTATATCTGTACTGTAAGAAGACATGATTATGTCTATTCTATGTATGATTGAATTGTATTGTTTATGATTTGTTTACAGGAACAGACAAATCAAGTTTTAAACGAATAAATCTTCATTAAATTTTAAGTGCAAAAAGGTCATGTTTAATACACTGTAGCTCAATAACAAACATTCCAACCCCAGTTTTTCTTTTTAATTTTCCAATTCTCCTTCAATGTAGAAATCAAAAATACACTTCCTAAAAAATTGACATTACTCTAAACCTCACGGAGCGAACCCCCTTAAAACACTATACAACAATATAGTGACGTCATTCGATTTTGGCATTGTTCAGTGCCTGCATGTTCTCCTGCAAGACTGCAGAATTGTAGCTAATCATTGTTCGGGCAGGTCGGCGGCGAACATTCTAATGGCTGCAGTTGCTCTTAATGAATGATCAGAATAAAATTCCACTAATCTGACTTATTTCGTCCCCACTTTGGTTTAGCCAAAGTACCAAGATAGAGGCACATGCATTAAAACAAGACATTAGATGTATCTTAAAAGATATTTGTATCGTACATAATTCTATAAAGTCGATTTCTTAACACGTTTGATACATTGTTTTTTTCTTTCACTTTACTCTGCGTATTTTATTTCATATATCATGTTTAGCAACGTACATGTACTCGTGGTCATTCCAGCAAACTTTACACATGCATCGTTATACAGGCAACCATCCCAGCTGTCCACGGGCTGACTTGCACACCCTTAATGATCACCTCTAACGTTAGGCTTCATTTCTCCGTGGCGTGAGTACCGGACATGACAGATTTACGTCATGGTTTATAATACACACACTTACAACAGTTGTCGTGAATGACGCACAAATTGCAAAATATCCAAAGGCTCTTTATCAATGACGTTTTGACTCAGCAAACGTTTTCACTGACCGATCTAGGATGAGTAAACCGTATTGGTCATAAAATTACATAACTTATACGAACAGTGCCAAAAAGGGAAAATCCCAATAAACTAAAATGCCTATATAAACCTTGCGACCTTGGTGTCAATATCAGTATTCCTCACTCCAAGCCTCGCTATGAAGAATTCACTATTGGTTGTCTTAGTTTTGTCCATGTTGGGACTCAGTCACGTGTCAGCTCAGAGCAGCACGTCGAATATTCTTGGACCCCTAATAGTGGGCGGAATCGCCGGGTGGGGACTAAATCACATAGTTCAAAAAAACAGACGACAGGACGCCTTCAACGACGCCATGCTAGCTCAGTCTTTTGGCTTTAGGGATCCTCGATTTGGCGGGTTTCCCGGTGGAGTTGGCGGGTTTCCTGGTGGATTTGGCAGACCAGGAATTGGACACCAAAGAATGATTGGATATGGGAGACCCGGGATTTGTAAGTAAAACACTTTTTCTTAAATGAAACGACAGACACATGAAAGAATTCCAAAATGTATTGTATCATTCAATTCTTTCTGATGAGGAACCCGAACTGAGCTTTCTTATATATGTATTTTGTTTGGCTTTTCTAATTATGGATGCAGCCATTGTTTGGCTTAACATTTATTTACATGTTTGACTAATTCCAGGGTAAACTACCGGTGTTGGCCGTACACGCGACACAACAAGATGAAAAATAATATGGAACAAACAAAAATGTAGGAAAACGAAACTGATGTGAAAATCCTCGATCATGTGCCAAGATTAGACATAAGTGTTATTCGTATCTGTGATGTTTTATGTAGCCCTTGACTAAGTGTTTAATTTATTTTAAATAGTTGTATTGATATATACTAGTAGTGCTTGTAGTCCTCTAGGTGGGATATGTTCTATGTACGGATGTTATGAAAATGTG
Source organism: Ostrea lurida (assembly GCA_903981925.1). NCBI lineage: Eukaryota > Metazoa > Mollusca > Bivalvia > Ostreida > Ostreidae > Ostrea > Ostrea lurida. The sequence goes on along the minus strand of CAJDSM010024940.1, from coordinate 14,953 downwards.
TATTGGTATGGACGCGCGTGTTACTTGTCATCACTAGGCCCGATCAAAGGGTTTATCATTGAGTTGTCTCAGAGCTTCATTTAATCTTGAAAATAAATCATTGTAAGCTTTGGTTCTTATTCTTTGGAATTTTTTTTAGATAGTTGCATATATACAGGGGAATTCTAACATCATACTATATCATCACATAACTATGTACAGTAAAATCTGCTTAGTGCGAACATCGATACAGCGAATTTAACGCAGTACACGTATTTCTGAATTCAAATTTAGACCCCTGCTTAGCGTTCAGGGTCGTAGTAGTGAGGGTTCTTTAGATATGATAAAACCCTATCGTCCACCAACTTACATATACAATCTTTGAACTGGTACCTTACAGTTTAAAATTCCTCATATTAGGCCAACATCATATATGGAAAGCTTTATCCCTCCACTGTCAAACAATAGAACAACTTGCTATACTACATTTAAAATGCTTCTGGAATTTCATCTTTTAAGAGTCTCCTAAATTCTTATTTTTGTAAAAAATAATTTTTTTTAAAATAGGAAAAATCTTTTATTTTGTAGATCGTCAGAATAATATAATGCATTGTCAGATAACAAATAATGCTTAAAGGGACATGGACACGTTTTTGACTAAATCTTATATTTGCATATTTAATGTTTAAAATGCTTTACCAGTTATTTCTAATGGTCAGCAAAAATTTCAATGTTAGTTGCTGAGTTACACGTAAGATACAGCGCTCCCAATTCTTCGTAATGTAAACAAGGTTCAAGCTTTGTTTTTGTTTACATATAAGATTGTTTCACAGAAAATGCCATGTTTAAAACAAAATGAGATGTAAGAAACAATAGAAACTGTTTAATTGTGTTCAGAATGAACTTGTAATTAAAAAACAAAATCTGCTTTAAACGGAACGTTTACTAGCATATTCAATATATGCCATGGTAATTATGCAAACAAAAGCACAGCAAAAGGCTTGTATACATAACAAAGAATAGTAAGTTCTGTATCTCATTTGTAACTGAACAAATGAAGTTCAAATTTTTGCTTACCATTAGAAATACCTTAATTAAGCATTGTAAACATTAAAAATGGAAATCTGAAATTTGAACATTTTTTATCTGTTCTATAAATACTTTGTTATCTGTTCTATGATTACTTTTTCAACTGTTCTAAATATGCAGCTTCTAGAATTACACTTTTTCAAACTATACAAAATACTACCAGTAACGACTATCAACCTGAACTTGAATTATTGTTATATGCAAATTCCAATCTTAGACATGCTTACATTGCAGCAACATTTAGCGTTACCTTTTAATATTTTTAATGGTACTAAATACTCAATATAATTTATTTTTATGTATGTATGTGTACATGTATATATATACTATATATATATTTGTTATATTTAATGTGATGTAATAAATGTTCATGCCATGTTCCCAGGTGGACCCATTCGTTTGGAAATAAAGATATTGTATTGTATGTTTGTTTGTGTACGATATACGAGGAGTGTTCCAAAAATAATGTAATTTCACCTTCGCCGCGTGAAAATCGTGTAAATGTCTTACTGAAACCACACCGACAAGGTAGATTGATCAATGAACCGTAGCGGAAGAAAGTTTCATGTTCACGATTTTACTTACTTCAGTGTACATTGCTTTACATTGTATTCATTTAACTATACTCAATATGACTGGAAGGGGGCAAATAATGCACTTGAAATTAGGGCCTATATAAAATGATAGGTCCTTACTTGGCATTAAATCTGTAGATATTTATCGTGAGGTATGTGATATAAATCATATACGGTTACCAATTCTGATGCACCAGGTGCGCATTTCGACAAATTATGTCTCTTCAGTGATGCTTAAACCGAAATGTTGGAAATCCGAAACATGAAATTAAAACCTTAAACAAGTGAACAATGTAGTGCCAAAGACTGGAGCCAAATACTTCGAAGGATCAGAGCTATGCCTGAGGGAGATAATCCTTAATTTTGATATAGATTTCTAATCTATTGCGGAATAATCAAATATCATTTGTAGGTGGGTTGCTTAATTTAAAACAGGTTACGAACACCTCAAAGATGCTGCTCCCTAAGTTCACCCAGCAACAGTTATAACCAATAATAACATCGTAAAAATCCACCAAGTCTTACAGAAAGACGCATGATATACCGTGATGCAATTGGCTCGAGGGACAAACTTGTCGTTAGCACGTGTTCATGGTATTTTGAAAAAATTAAATCTAAAGCTTAGAAAGATAAACGCTAGGTGGATACCTCTCTTGCTTAACGATGAACAAAAGAGAGTCCGCGTTGAAAATGCAAAAAAAAACACATTAAAATTGTATCCAAAATATACCAAAAAGATTTGATAACATAGTTACTGATGATGAGACCTGGGTATACTATTTTGAGCCAAAACGTAAGTTGGACATTAGAAAATGAAAAACGTCCTAGTATTGCTAAAAGATTATGAACCTGTTAAGCAAATTCCTGTGTCAAAGAGCAAAACACTCACTGATAACTTCTATAAAAATGCTGTTATTAAAAAATTAAAAGAAATATTACGAAAGTCGTCGCCCCAAAACGGGTATGAAGTATCTCCGACTTTCGCACTACAATGCGCCTGCACACAAAGCACGCTTTGTGACAGAATATTTAGAAGCGGTAAAAGTTTACTACCTACCACACCCCCATTTTTTGATGGGTTTTTGTTTTAGGTAGGGGTGTTTTGTTTTTGGTTTTGCTTTGTTTTTGGGGGTTTGGGGGAGGGTGTGTATTCGTTTTTTATTTTTTATTTTATTTTTTTTTTTTTGACTTAAATTCCATGTATCTAGTATATGTATGTACAGGTTTTATCAAACATAAGTTACTTTTAATCTACTAATGAACAAACACGCGAAAACAGAAAGAATAAATGTTTTTATCATGCCCCTACCCGAACAAAATTTGTTTAAAGTATTTTTCTTACTTGAAATATTTAAATAACACCTTATGTAAAAAAAAGCCAAAAAATACACACCTGGACTGTTTACTTTCTGACTAGAATCTCAAGAAGACATGACACCCCTTTATCCTTGTAAAAGTTCACCTGACATCAATATTTTGCAGACATCAACACAATAGGAAAGCAAATTAATTTCATAATCTGTTTATTATCATATTACGTTAACAAAGCAAATATTTAGTGTTACTTCATCAATTATCCACAAAGGTGAAAATTGGTGGTGAAATGTACAAAATGAAAAATTCGCAATTATACAAAATTACATATTTTGGGCATATTTTCTTAATTTCATGTTTAACCACTTTTTTTTCTTCTTTAGAACATAGATTTACATCTGTTGCATTTGAAAGTATAGAAAAAAAAAATATAGCACTTTACTGCTTTTTTCTTTGTACAGCTTCTGTAACATGTATACCCCTATCGGTCAATTACTATAAACTTCACTGAAAATTTAAGGAAATGTGTTGTTTTTAAAAAATAATAGCAAAGTAACTGTATTTGTTCTAAATAAAAGAGCTAAATACAAGTACATATAAGAATTGCGCCCCAACTTAACTATACCGGTACACTCTGCATCTCGACGCGTGTAACATCGACTTTCGGTGAAGTCTTCCTGTTCATACTTCAGTTTGCTTGAGTTTAAAAACTTTAATAAACCTGTCTAACATCGTTTCCGAGTGCCAGATATCATGACTTAACTGTTACGCGTTCTGAATAACTGGATGTGCTAATCGCAATGAAATATCAGAAACAAAAAAAATGGTATGTCAAGTGATGACGTAGTTCGAGTAGGGACCGACCATTACGTCATTTTTATCATATCCAATTCCATAACGAACATTTTACAGGAAATATTCTAAATGACTACAGTCTTTTCCACCAACAAGAGAAAGCTGTTTTGGATATTTTTCGCATTATCACACATGTTAATCAAGACACCTAATATAAAATGATGTTCCTTTTGAGTTCGTTCGGTGTCTGACTGTAGTTGGGCTGTATACCCTATCTTTAAGAATCCTAATAGAAAAGAGTCAGTCCAAAGTTTTAGATCTGGTGAATGCGGGCCTTACTCTTGTAACGTATGATATTAATCTTCCAAAAATGTTTTCTCTAACCAGTGTAAGACAGAAAAGAAGATGAGGTGTTAACTCTATTCTGTTGAAACCAAACAGTTTGTAGATTGCCATGTTTCTCTGCAAGTTAGGGAGAATTGATTAGGCTCCAATTCATGATAAAGTCATTGGTTTTGAAGTCCCCTGTCTTCCCGGATGCCATATCTTCTTTGACATACTGTCCCTGCTTATCTTCTCAAACTTGTGTACTACCCTCTGATAAGTTCTTTCTTTCTTTCATTTACCTCTGAATGATTTTTGATGATTTATATTGGTAGTAGAGTACTGTTTACAATTTCATACTTTGTTGATCGGTTAAATCACATCGAAAAGCTCAAACTGTGACAATCATTCCTGTACAATTAAGGTTGAGATGCATAATTCCTGAACTTTTTCACCAAAATAAAAATTTGAATTTGGGTGTAAAATTAATATATGGTGTGTGTAAAAAGTAGGTAAGTAACACAGATACTTTAAAAGTAAAAAGAAGTAACAAATATTATGAAACACCCTGTACATGTATGGTTTTTTTTGGATTTTTTTTTTTCTTTCTTTCTTTTAGTTTTTGGTTGATTTTTCTTTCTCAGCTTATTCTATTGTTTACTCTTTCTATACCACGACCTATATGACCTTGATGTTGGGAGAGGGCTATTATAGGCTATTGCCTGCTGCCCCATCCCATTTACTATTTGTGAATAAAATTATTATTGATCAAACCTACACAGATATAGCGATTTGGGGGCACTCTGGTCCATTGCTTTAGAAATACAAGCTCTTCACGCATTGTTAGAAAGATCTTTTTCCTGGACGTCGAGAAAGTTTTCTTTTTAGGGCCTAATGGAGTTAAAAACTTTTTCAATAAATTCGTTTTTATACCGACAAGTGAGCGCTCGTATGTTTAAAACATGTTTATACATGTATATCGTCTAAACACACACACACAGATTCCACAAAACCAAAGTCCCCCAAACAGCGTTATACATGTACATTATATATTTTATATAAAGGAAGAAACTGTAAAGAAGACATACATGTAGATAAACTAAAACCTAAAACAATAATGATATGTACATTTGGTAAATGTCTTCTAACTTGTGTAAGTTATGATGACATTCATCCTTAATTATAACACTTCTTCTATTCGTTGAGTACGTTTTGTATGGTCTGGTGGAAGCGTGCTATGTCCGAAGTCCTTTATACGATAGAAATGCGAGGGGATTCCCCCATATTTCCTTGTAACGGGAAATCTATTTTGATAAAGTTCCTATACATATATTTTTTTTTTACTTTGGTGTCGGAAGGCAGCGAAGCTGTTTTAGCATTTTTAACATTTTTTTTTAAATTGATAATCATTACAACTTAATTGTTTTAATCTCATTCAGATTTGATATATTTGAATTTCGTTTCATTATTCTGCATGCATGCTATCACAATATGCTTTATTTCTTCACACAAAACATATTCAAATAACTAACATTTTCGTTAATTGAAATTAAAATCATATTTAGCAAAAAAGAGATCAAGAGTGCTGCAAATAAAAAGTGTCAGTTTACGTGTACAAAATGATACCACTGGTTTTGTATTCGGTTTTGTAATATTCGTCTCTAGTTACGTGTATTTATACATATAGGTTAGATATCTTTATTATGCATTAATTAAAAGAATAAGAATAAAATTGAATTTATTCATGTACATAATTATTGGTAATTAGAATTATCTTAGAATACCATCGTTCTTAAACTGAAAGAAAGTGTAGAAATTAAATATTGATGTACATATTTGTTGACAAGTCGGCACATAATAATTATATACTTATAATTGGTAATTGTAATTTTTATGGAGCAACGGCTATCAATCTTTATGTTTGATTGGTCACAAATCGATCGGTCAACGGTTATAGATTGCAAACAATGATCAATTATCCCCACAATTTCCGGCTTGGTCATCGCGTTCCATATATAAATACCGAGCGGGCAACTTGGTACAAAACATTTTGTCCGTATCTCAGACGAGACGAAGATGAGGAACGTCCTGGCCGTGGTTCTTGTGTTGTCCGTACTGGGAATTAATCACGTGACTTCTCAATCGAACAATAATAATCTGTGGGCTTCCTTGGCCGTGGGTGGGCTCGCGGGCTGGGCGCTAAATAGTTATGTGATGAGGAACAGACGACAGGATGCCTTCAATGATTACCTGTTACTACGGTCTTTTGGTGGCGGGTACCCCTACCCCTATCACAGACCTTGGTACGGAAGGCCATACTGTAAGTATTTCTGTAAACATTTTCTATCGCTTTTGACTAAAATAATATTATCTACTATGATTCATGCCTCAGTCACAAATGGGCGACTCCCGCACGATAATGCCGATTTGGGACGCGAAATTCACATCTCCATTGTCGCACGATAACCACGGCGATCGCACACGCGGTCACACTAACTACTGCCCCCGTACGACTATCTTTAATCAAGTCGGCGACGGCTGGTGGCAGATATATCGCCCGTCTCGCACGAGTGTGGCACTGGCAGCGTGCCACAGTGGCGAAAGACTCGCACCAGAACGGCTAACTACCTCCGTACCACTCCGGCGATTTGTCGTACTACGGCAATACGATTGCAATTAAGTGGCACCAGTCTCGCACTGTCGAGAGTGGTACAAGACTCGCACGAATCGCGCCATTTTGTAATGTTGTGCGATTGTGGTGCTGCAGTTGAGCGACTATCGTGCCAGGCTGGTACTGCCGCCGTGTCCCGCCCACGACCACCGCGATTTCAGCGATCTCAAAAATATTTTAACAAAAAGTTAAACCGATCGCAGCCCTCATAGACATAAAAATGTCCGTGCTACTGTCGTGCGGGGCTCGCAGAATCGTACGGAAGTGGTGCGAAACCTACGAAAAATTGATCGTAGACAGGTGCACGTGGTACGGGGCTCGTAGCCCATTTGTGACTGAGGCATCACCATGCCAACAATCTAGTTCAAATTACATTCTTAATTGAACGCTCACGTAGTTACGCTACACGGGATCTAAAACCACCTGTTTTGGGTCACGCTACACGGGATTGTTTGGGGTCACACAACACGGAATTTAACAACCTGTTTGGAGTCACGTTGCACGGATCTAACAACCTGTTAGGGGTCACGCTACACGCAATATAAAAATCTGTTTAGGGTCAATCTACGCGGGATTTAGCAACCTGTTTGGGATCACGCTACACGAGATCTAACAGTCTGTTTATGGCCACGCTACACGAGATTTAGCAATCTGTTTAGGGTCACGCTACACGGGATCTAATAATCCGTCCAGGGTCATGTCAAAGGAACCTTTTTGTCCGCCAGTTAAGGAAGTGATTGCGTGGGTATATGAAAAATTAATGGCCCATTGAATTTTTTTTATTTTATATATTTTGTAGTTGAAAGTGTCTGTAACATATTATGAAAGTATGGGGGATGATTTTCAGGGTCATTGTGACGCTACGGTTGCCATAGCAACCCCCCGTTTCATCTTTTGAAAATAAATCATATGGGTATTTTATAAGGTTTAGAATTTAAAAAAAGGCTGGAGTGTTCATATCTTATATAGGATTAAAGACAAAGGTCTAGATAAGCATAAGTTTATCAAAACCTCAATTTATTTTGAAATGAAAGAGTTAATACGACTGCTTTTAAGCAGTTTGGAATTTGGAAAAAGCAATTTTTCGACAAAAATGAAGACAAATTTTCAGCCCCGGAGAGCTAATTGACCATTGAATTCTTTTATTTTTACATATAAGTAGCTTATGTTAGCGAATTAATTGATAAAAGTATCGGTTTGGATAGTTAGGTTCATAAGTTTCTATGGGCCCTTTATATACCCCCCCCCCCCCCCCCCCCCGGATACAAAATGCCAGCGACGTCAACTCTGGTAAAGTGATTTTTTCTTCCCATTCAAATGTAAACTTGAAAATATGATCAAGACATATATATTTATTTAACATGTGCTTTGGAGCATATTTCATATTTTTATCCCCCACATATTGAAGGGCATACATGTATGGTCCTGTCCGTTTCTCTGTGACATTTACATTGCTTAGAAAAGGCTCCCTATATTGTTTGTGCATTCCATGTGACAAAAGTTGTTTTCTGTAATTGATTTGTTATTTTTTTAAGGTACAAACAGTTTTAATCTTGATCTTTTGATTTTCTTACAAACTTAGATTTTACCTAAATCCATGAACTATACATGCAAGTTATGAGAGAGAGAGAATGAAGAGAGAGAGAGAGAGAGAGAGAGAGAGAGAGAGAGAGAGAGAGAGAGAGAGAGAGAAGAGAGAGAGAAGAGAGAGCAGAGAGAGAGAGAGAGAGATCAATTGTTTTATAATACTACCAAATTAAAACAAACGGCAGGGATTTATTTTGCCACTTTCATTTCAAATTCCTATAGAAAGGTAACTTGGTAAACGTCAATTATGACGTCAAGATTTTAATTGTGATGTCATAATTTCCCGTACTAAGCAATAACACGGTTGATACCACGCAATCACTTCCTTAAATCGCTGCTGCAAAGATCTTACTTAGCTTTTGTTCTTCACTGCAAATCAAACCAATGAATGTCGAAAGTTTGCAGTTTTAATGAGAATGCAGATGATAAGGTCGTTATAGTACAGTTGCTGACAATTTACAAGGGGATTTCCCGTCAAACATTTTTATGTCAGTCAGTCGGCATATACTAGACACGTTTGAACTGTGAGAATGACATGAACTGATTCCTATACACACATGCTTATGATAAATCTCGACTCACGAAACATATAACTGCGCTCTCAACTAAATACTCAACTATCCTGCACCAACACCACAGAATGGCACGTTCTATTTGTAAAACGTGAAAATCCCAATTACTCCAAATGTATACGTACCAGAATTGAATCACTGACAGTATAAACCGAATCGACACTTTCAAAACATTCCAAGTAAGCCGTGCTGTGATTGGCTAAAACAGACCCAGATCTCGGGTCACCAAAGCGTGATCTCTGCCCAATTCTGAGAATCTATTCATAGCGATCTCACCCAATCAATTCGCGAAAAATATCGACACGAAAACTTTAAGATTCTAGATACCTTTAATTTAGGAAAATTAATTTAATTGGTAATTTATGATTTTGATATCTAGCAGAGGCTTTTATTTGCAAAATTTCAGAATACTAAATGTCCATGTCCTTGTTTACAGGGTAAACCACCACAAGAACATCATCATACATTGAAGAACAAGGGAAGGAGTTCTATTAATGACCGAAGGAAAAAAAACACTTATGCACGAAAAAATCTGTGTCTCATCAATAAAATCATATCCTACGTTTCATCTATTTCTATCATCTCATCAAGAAATGTTTATAATTGTTTTGTTGTAATGTGAAACTTGTTGTTTTCTGTCTTTTCATCTTCATTGTATTAGTGACCAATGAATTGGCCGATATGTAATATTGTTGGTCAAATAAAATATTTATTTATATTTTATATATACTTTTCTTTGGTGTCAGAGAGAGAGAGAGAGAGAGAGA
>CAJDSM010024938.1:16490-28321 GCA_903981925.1 Ostrea lurida | reverse complement strand
TTGCTTGGGTACTTGTGACAAATTTAAAACAGCAAGCTTCATTCTGCCAATAGATTCCTATACATATATATATATGAAACATGGAAGTACGAGAATGTTAATTTTTATGTTGTGTCTCTTTTCAGCCGAAAGGCCAGTCTATCCAGTAGCCCTAGCAGTTCCCCCATTTCCAGTGTGCGAATTCCTGCTCGGGGCCCCACCCACAGTCCTTCAGCCACACCCCCAGGATCCCCCGCCATTCAGAATAACCCCTGGCGGTCACGCCTCCATACCATCAAAAACAGCTTCCTCGGCTCTCCCCGATTCCACCGGCGAAAACTCCAAGGTATCCCGTATGGTAACCATGGTAATGGGTATTGTAAGGAGGTGGCGCCCCCTTTGTTGACAGGTACAGGTGTTACCGGTGGTGCACGGAGTGCCACTGTGGTGTGGAGGCTGTCTCTAACTGGCTTACTGTGAGAGAAAACTCACTCTCCTGGCTTTTGGTCTGAGTTGATTTCCTTCTCAGTAGTGTCTAACCAAAGCTAGTCAATAATATGGAATTGCTTGTCTACATGAATGACTGTAGATTTTGTGAGGATATTGTGAATTAATAGAAGAATTTCATATGCTTCTGATTTACTGACCAGGGTGTCTAGTCAGGTGACTTGTGTCTGTCAGTCTGTCTGTCTAGTTTTTGTGTTTATCTGATGTGTTACTACAAGTTGTGGTTGAGTGGGGTTCAACATTTTATGTGCACTTTGTTTATTATGACACGACGTTGCTATGAAATATATTAATAATAAGAGACGACTTGTATAACCCCCTTACCAACTGGTTCCATGTGTATCTACGGTAAATTATTTTCTGTGTTTCTTATAAAACTTCAGTAAAACCGGAAATAGGTGAATCTTGCTACATGTCGTATTTCACAAGATCACATGTGCTATGATATATGCATAAAAAGTACTAGGATAAGACCGGAAAGTGTAATACCCTCTACATTAATCGCGATGCAGGTGTTCACCATTTGAAATAAGAAATCTGCAGATTGCACGCGTCCAAGTAATTCGCTATGTCAACGAAATAATACTAAAAAGACATTTCCCGACGTCACGAGAGAGGGTTAAAAAATCGTGACATGTCCGCTACTCCTTAAATTACTACATTAATGTTATAACAATTGATATTCCATGAGCATCGCCCCTTCACTCGTTGGGTAGAACCGAATCGACCGTTTTAATTCGAGACAGATCAAATCGTGAACGAATTTTATTGTAATTTCGCATTTATTATCGAGAGACCCAGCACTTCAAACAGCGAGATTTTATATGCTGCACTCTTACGTTTACTTCGAATAAATTTTTACGTCGTTGTTTTTAATTCGCATCAAATTTACTCTCGCGAATGTTCCGTTAGAACGCAAAGCGGAGCTAATGCGCATTAAATGAAGACGCATGCGTAATTGCATATTTGGATCAAATGCATCATACCCCGTGTTACGATTGGTATTTATGCTAAATTATGAGGTGAAAAAGTGAATAAATCAAAAAATGGACATCAAAATTTACCTTCCTAAAATTCAAGTGACATACGATATTGTCAAATTAAGATGTAATAAATGTCAGAGCTTTAAAAAATCTTGCCTCTGTCGCAGATACATAGGAAAGGAATAATATTGTAGTTTGAAGTATTATCGCACTAAAAAATGTTCATATATTCTCTGTTAAAAGGTCTAATGATTCACAAAAATACTATATTTAATTATTTCAAAAAATTTGACTTAAAACAAAAAGATTGCACCGCTCTCAAAAATCGATCAAGCACACTATAATGATTAGCTACATAGTATAGGCATAAATAGATACCGTATCTATAAAAAACATATAACGTTCAGTGTAAGGTCCAAACTACCATTAAAAAGATTTTCTTGGTCGGTACGTCATGTTATGATGAGAAGTAGAGAGGTCAAACAGAACCTCAAGAAAAATTGCAATCACGAAAACAGACTTTTTGATTTCCTGATTTGAAGGTGCTTATCACTATACAATCTTTCTAAAACTTGACTGTCATAGTGTCGTAAAAGAAAAAATGTTACCGAAAAAAAGCACTTGATCCCGTGGAATAGGTTTTCGAGTTTTGTTGTTGTCTTTTGCACTTTATATGAAAGGGAGGAAAAAAAGTTCATCGATCGTTTAATTTGGTGGGGAAATCGAGATTAAATGCATTTCTTATCAGATTATTTATAGAAAACTCGATTTTATTTTTTCTTTGCCGCACCCCCCCTTAATTTATTTTTTACCGCAATGCACTTCGCTAATCCACAAAGAATTTATATAAGCTTTACGCCTATATTTCAATTTCCTATTGTTTATAACTTTCGTTATTAATCGTTCGAAATGAAAACCAATTTAATATGTTCAGGATATTATATTTGATCGTTTGCGCACGCATTATTAAAGATCAGTTTGTATCATATTGAAAAATATGCGAAAGTAAAAGAAATTAATATATATGCAGCACTCTGAAATCACCGTGTGAACGAAGCATAATGGCGGAATTTGAAACATATTTAAAGGATAAAACAAGAAACCGTATAACACCACTCTCAACATTGCATTTTTATTGCCGGCAAACATTTAGTAACCACACAGCTGGCACAGTACCAGAATATCTAGAGCACCAGAAAAGTACACTCCTCCTAGAAAAGGAAATTACAAAGCACCAATCAACATTGGGGTGCTTAGCGTAGTCTATACCCCCATTACTATTCCTTAAGCCCAAGGGGGAATATTTTAATCGGTATAAGTATATTAATCGTAACAAAGACGATAAGTTCTGATTAAATTACCTTTGTATATGAGAAAATATAAGATGGATCACGCTTTGGTGAATCGCACATCTTCAATTTGACACGAGTTAGATCGCTTTGTCCCCAAGGAAGGTATAATACATTCTAATAAATATGTTGATGACCTCTCCAGAAAGCAGAATAAGATTCTCTCTTTGTAAGTATATCTTGACTTTTTTTCAATACACATAGATATTACCCCGCGATACGAGTTTTCCATACCTATAAATACTTCTTAAATCTTATTCGTCGATTACCATAGTTCCCGAACCTAATCAATCCTACAAGCTGTTATATTTACGGTTAGATTGCATTAATTGATGAGAAATGATTTTGTCATAAGGAGCTATCTACCATATAACACTGGTACGATTGGCTATCCGATTTCACTAGAATGGTCTATAGTAAAATGCTAGGAAATATTGCTCATATATTGTTCTGGAATAAAGACGAGTCTTGTGCTATATTTTCTCCAATTACGCTATCTGCCGTCAGCTTAACTTGTTTTTATAATGTAATCCTTTCCTTTGTCGCTTGTAGTGATAAATCACGTGAGGTACTATAATGACGCCACATTAAGCATTATGACACGATGGCCATTATTCATGTCCGCTTATAATCTCAGCACACGAAATATTTCAGATACGGGTATAGAGGTTTGCGCAACACAGCGATATGTAAAACATCTGAGTTTGATCATATAAGAAATAGTATAGCCCTGATAGTTTTTGTTTGGAGAATAAAACTAACGCTTGCGCAGTAATTTCGCAAGCAGCTGATTGTCTTACGGAGGATAGCCCCATATTCCGATGGGTCCAGAAACCACTAGTATATTAAATTAATCTGGACGTCTTAAAGAAATTAAGTGAAACTTAGATGAAGAGATTGTTATAGTAAATATCGAATACACGTGACTTTCTTGCCTATAATAATCTCATTCACCTCTTTTCTCAACTTCAAAAATCTTGCAATAATGAAATTCGACTAATTTGAGTCTAATAAGAGTGGCCACCGAATTGAAACCCTACAAAAGAGATCAATAAAGCACTCCACACAAGAATTATCTATAACATATTCAGTGTCACCACCTAGGGTTATAAATTTTTAGTATGGTATAATGCACAGTCCTTCGTGCACGAATGTAGTTCATGTTTTACCGGACTAGTATAAGATCGGTGAGAATTGAGCTTTTTTACCCAAGATGTCACGGCCATCATAAACTACCTGATGTAGAGGGTAGAGCTCTCCACCTACGACTAAAAGCTTGTTATATTCGTAAAAGATAACGACAACATGGAGGTCAAAGCGATGAAAAGGAGTATGGTTCAGATTTGGAAATAGTCTTATATGAAATTGAGCTTGTCTGATTTCAATATCTAAGTTCCTAGTAGTGGAATCGTAATACCTACCGGTAGGCTATTGCCTGTGATCCACAATAGGAGCGTTAAAAATAGCTACATTCGTGCCCTGTGTTGATATGAGTGAGCCGAATCGCACGACAGTCGCTGTCCGGAAAATGTCGAGTTAAATCCGGGGCTACGAACTGTTAGTCACTTTTTGTTCATATTTTCATAATGCATTTCCAGATATACTTTCACAACCGCGCAGCAAAAATTTGTCATAATTCACATACAAAAAAAATTTGTTTTAAATATTGTAATTCAGATTTTCAATATTTTCCACCTATTTCACAATGATATAATTAAATCATATATCATCATATCTTTCATCATTAAATATGCACATCTTTTCGCTGGTTTTGAGATAACCATTTTCCCTGATGTACGTTTGTAGACACACCACCCTATATTTATTATTTCTAACAGTACCGGGTGTTTTCTTATATGAACACCTATTTTAAAACGCAATGTGGTAATAATATGTTGGAAATGAACATTCCTCAAACCAAGTACGACATTATCAATATTAAAATTTTTAGCTAGTGAACAGCGCACCGACCAAATAACAGGATATCACACTGACATTTTAATCTTGAACCATCTCAAGTCACTAATAAGTGAGTAAATATCTTACCCAATTAACAAATAGTTAATAAACTTCTATATTGAAAGATCTGGGAGCCTATACATTAACATTATAAAACTTGCACTAGTATCATGCTGTTCCTCCGTACGAAGAACCATAAATTTTCAATCGTCAACCTTTGTCTACACATATTATGATATTGAAGAATGCATAAGCACCGTTAGATGAAGTTTCTGATGATAGTCGATTCACAAGATGACTCATACGAATACCATCATATGTGCACCATAGACGATTTCCAGGTGATGTATTATCTCACCAGCTCTTTGATTTCGTAGCCTGTCTATAGAAAATTTTGTATATATAATGTCAGAGTCATCGTAAGTTTTGAAGGTAATCATTTATAAAAACGTACGACGCCACTTCGAGAGATCGACGCATATGTGAAATGTAATATATAAAGCTATATGACTGCAGGATTTAAACCATTAATAACTTAGAGATATGTTAAAAGTCAATCACACGTAGTAAGGCCAACAAATCATCTGGGATAATGACAGGTGTGCTATATTATAAGATGTTCCTTTTCATGATCCATTGTATTCTATGTATGGAGTTACATAATATAACATCTTTTAACGTTCAAATATTGAGAACTCTCATATAGATGAGATAAGGGTATGTGCGATTTTCTATCTACATTTATTAGTTTGATCATGTAAGTGATACGATATGTAACTAAGGTGAACTTGCTACTAGATTCACTAATTATATGTATATGGCCTATGCATCATCATAATTTCTCATGCTGTGATGTAGGATTTCATGACAGGACACAAGAGTGACTTGTTAATCGGGACACATGCATAAGTCATTTCTGAGACTCTGTAACTTATCACTGGAAGGCCGCGATAGATTTCTATCTAAATTGGATTCCATGAAATTTGTGGCTATCCGACCAAGTGATACAGATGCATACAGAGCATTGCATAAACACGCGCAGGTATATATTATCCAGTTGACGTCTACTTCGCTTAGGAAATTAATGCTATTGAATATATTCTCTTATCTTCCCAAATTGTCTTACACGTCAGCTACAATACGCCAAACATCCAGTTCAGGCTAAGCGTGAGCTATTGGTATGAGGTTTCTAGGTGTTGAAAATGGGAAGATGGAGAATATCTTAGGTAGGTATGACGTAGCTAAGGATGATCTTATAATTGACACAATAGTACTATGTTAGTGCATAGTACGCTTATAGTGGCTCCCAACTTAATACAAGAGGCCGTATTCGTTTATCTCTCTGAAAGTTTATTTCATAGTCATTTTGATCGAGAAGTGAATTCCCTCTACTAGTCTTTAGCTACTATGGAGAGTATGCATGTACAAGGTCTTGTGGAGCTAGATAGGGTTCTGTGGAACATGATGCTTGATATCTGGTCAAAATACCTAACAAAAGGATACACATAACATTTAGATTAAGAATTTACACAAACAACGGCCAATGGGCCATACTGATCACTCCAGTATTTCTAAAATTAGAAGTTTGCTAAGTACATTATTCAAAACTTTGAGAACTGGATGTTATGGGTTTTTATCACGTTATTGAGAATTACTACTAACATTCTCCAATGAACTCTTTTGCCATTATCTATGCCTACTCATTAAAAAGCTATGACCTGTACTATCTTGACTTTGATCAATTAGCCTGGGTTCAGACAATATCTGTTAACTATGCAATCGAAAGCGTCCGGGTAGCATATATAGTGGTTAAGGCGCTCGTTTCTCATAAATCCTCATGATTGGCCAGTAGTTGTATTTGAAAGGGTGTTGTGGTTTGGTTGCCCACTCGGACATGTGCGTTTCCATAGCAATGACCCCCTTTATGCATATATCCGAGCTAAACTAGCCTTGGAAAAATTATATTTCTGGCTTGTTTTTCTTAAATAACATTGCTTGAACTTGGCAAAATGAGTTTGCTTCATAGTCATAACAAACTGTGTGATCTTACACATCTCCGTGCCATTACAAGCCCTGGGGGCAGTAGATCTTAGTTAGATCAAAGCAAACTCCAAGATTTTTATCACCATGATAAACTATCATACATAGATTATCATGGTGCTGAAAATAATTTGTTGGAACCTGATTTTAATTTTGCCCGTTTCACAGGGCCGATTTTCACCCTTTGTGGGCTACTCATCCTGTTTAGTCCATAATCAGTTGTCATTATCTAAATTATGACATCATTTAAAATTTTTTGGAATAAGGTCAAATTAAAATTGAAATTACAGTTCTCAGGCCCGCGCGCATCTGTTTTGAGGTTGCCGCATTGCCGATTTTATCGAATTTTCAATAAAAATAAAAAGTTGGTAAAGCGCTTACGTATCTGGGAAAAAAATAAATCCGCAGTCATTTTGAATCTTTGTAACTTCCGATCACAGGCCAGTAAAGGTATATAACTTCCTACATGTACCCAAATTCATGACCGGTTCCGTAGTATAATTAGGTCCAAATAAATCGTCTGCACTCGGGTCATCAAGTCAGTGCAATCTTTCATATGATATTGGAACCATTTTCGATTTTGACCGGTATCCATATTGACTTCATGTTAAGTGATTCAAAGATACACAGTCGCCGACCATTGAACAATCATCGCTAAATTACAAAATCATAAGTAATTAAGTCAAACTGAAATCTAATACCAATAGTTGGTGAGCATTTATTGTGCTAGATTGCCGGTTTACATCTTTCGTTTTTTAATTTCCGGAACGGGCGATAATCTAACTTTAAATAGCGCACAATGGCTGACGGGGAAGACATCTCTCCGTATTCGGGTGCACACCGTTGTCGTGTGAAAAAAGAAAGTATTTTGGAAAAACAGAGGACCACCTTACAAACAGAGCATATTTATGGGAAAAAATATTTGTAAACTATGTAGAAACTAAGACGTATGCAAATAAAGGTGGCATAAACATGAAGTTGACATGTGCACAGTTTCTTATCATCAATATAAGTAGTGGTCCATACCATACTACCCGTAATTTTAAAAAAAACCAAAAAACGCTTTTCTGGCAACATTTAAAAATAAAATTAAAATGGATCAGTACCAGCAGAGAAGTAGTAACATGAACTAAAGGTATCCAACCCAGATTCTGATTTCAACGTAATGAAAATAAAATGATTGGCTTGTTTTTTATTTAATACATGTACTTCTAAACTAAGTAACACCAGCATTAAATAATTCATTTGAATGAAATAATGATTGAATTCTCAATGTAATCTTGATTATGAATCTGTCATAGCTAGATCCTAATTCTCAATGTAATCTTGATTATGAATCTGTCATAGATCCTCCGATTCTCAAACACTACCACTACTGTATAAATATTATTAATCTTCAAACACCAATGTTATGTAGTTTAAATAAAAAACAACACCCTTTTCTTAGGTACCCTATATTTGGTGTTCAATACCTTTACTTTGTAATTATAATTCATCAGAACCTAATCAATATACATGTAATAATCAATATTGCCTTGTGTTCAAAATGAATGAGTTCAAGACAGTTATGCATTTGTTACACAAGTGTTCTGCAATCTCCAGTCCAGATGACCGTCCAGATGACAGGCCTCAAAATTCTATTTTAGATGACTCAATAAAGGAAAATCGTCAGTGCTTTTGATTCACTTAGAGAACTTTTGTTTAAAGTTGTTTTTATTTGACAAGTTCTGGATTAAAAAAATACCTCCCTCATCTATTTTATTGCCAATAAAAATGAAAAATAAATATGCCTCCCTCCCTCATCTGTTTTAAAGAAAATTGGCCTAAGAACCAGAGAATTAATTTTATGTGGCCTAAAATTGCTATTTTCCACACAGATTTTCTTCTAGAATATATTTGTGCAAAGGTTAGAACAATTCAAAATTTACGTCATTATTAGATCTATCTTCAAGTACAGTTAACATTTCAAACTATTTCCTTGTTTATTCCTTAGTAAAGTTCAAATCCAAGTGTGCTTTTTTGATAATTTGATGTGTATCTGTCTTAATCATGAGAAGACTCAAACGTCCTCAGTAACCTCTTATCACGTGAGTCTAACATGGCCTCAGAAGGAGGAGGTAGGGGGTAATTGGGCTCTGGGGACGTTAACTTCACCGACAGATGGAGGAATGTAAACCTTAGGAGAGGTCACTCAAACGTTTGGTGAACTAGAACTGACCTCTTCCTCGCCGTTTTCCCGGACTGAGCTGCTGTGTCGAGGGAATTCCCCGGTCTCGGAGGTGTAGGAGGAGGTACTGTCGGTGCTGATCTTGCGCTGGTTCAGGGCGTCCCTCGAGGTCCCAGCATCAGGTTCTGGAGGTGTTCACTACCCGCTGAAGCGCCGTGAGGGACCTTGTAACAAATTTCAGATATTACCCTCTCAAAAAGCTCCGAACTACCTACTTTAAAAAATCAAACCCTTTGAAATAAAACTGTGTACTTTGTTAAACGACCAATGAACTTTTGCAATACATTTTTTTTGCACCAAACCTTAAATCTAGTTACAGGATACATGTATTACTGTATGCTAGATATTATATCATCTACACTGAATGTGTAAAGGTAAGACTCAACTTGCTATTAGTTAAAGGGGAGCAACTGTGTACCTGCTTCAGTGTAAAGGGGGGTAACTCTGTACCTGCTATCAGTGTAAAGGGGAGTAACTCTGTAACTGCTATCAGTGTAAAGGGAGTAACTCTGTTCCTGCTATCAGTGTAAAGGGGAGTAACTCTATACCTGCTATCAGTGTAAAGGGGAGTAACTCCGTACTGCTATCAGTGTAAAGGGGAGTAACTCTGTACTGCTATCAATGTAAAGGGGAGTACTCTGTACCTGCTATCTGTATAAAGGAGAGTAATCTCTGTATATGTTATCAGTGTAAAGGGGAGTAACTCTGTACTGCTAACAGTGTAAAGGGGAGTAACTCTCTACCTGTTATCAGTGTAAAGGGGAGTAACTCGTACCTGCTATCAGTGTAAAGGTGAGACAGTACATCACGCTATCCTGACCTCCACCGTGTGTAGGAGTTATGTCCACCTGGAATCGCACATTTCTGGAGAACATGGCAGAGCTGCCTGAACGTCTGTACTCTGCTCGGAATGAAGTCGCAGAAACTACACTGTGACTGAGGTCTGCGGTCTACAAAGACATTCATTTGTAATCTCCCAGCATACAGATAAATATTCAGAGTCTGTGGTTGTAATTTTCTTAACTCTGGGTAATATGCAAGTAACCATTCTGTCAAGGACAAGCATCTAATGTCTTTCCATAACAAAGTTGCAAACAAAAGAAACATTTTTTTTTTGCTAGTGATCTTGATTCAGGGTTACAAAACATCATATTGTCATACACAATTTTTGTGACAAACCATTATACCTAAACAAAGTTTGAAAGATAAACACTACTTCATTCATCGCATATTGACCAAAAATCAGCATGATTCACAACGCACAACATACCGACAGAAGAGCATGTACTAAGTCTGCCTTGACTTGACTTAGAGGTTTGTCTTGGGCCATAATAAAATGATGTTCCTCTCTCTCATTCCCCATCAGGGCTCCAAACCAAGATTTCTTTGTCATTCTACAATAAGCAGCAAGTGTAAAATAAAATCCATATGCAGTGTATCATGAAAACATCTTCATAGCAAGATCAAACAAAATCTATATAATCATTTTATACATCTAAAGCTATCATTCACAGAGGTCTTTATACATGTCTGTCACATACCAACTTACAACAACATGGAATAAATCAAATTGAAATCTCAGGAGATTTACTGCAGACAATGCAATTACAAAACCTGAACGTTATGGCGAAAGAATTTTGAAAATGTAATTGGTGAACGTATTTCATTCATTCATTCAATAATGTGGGACTTACTCAGGGGAGGAATCAGGTGTCATGGAAACATCTTCTGGAGGCACTGAAGAATACAACACAAAACACTCATTATATGGCATAGCTTTTTCTAGTTTTAAAATTGGAGCATTTAGGCTTTTTATCTGACTATTAAATTGCAATGTGTGTTATGCATCAATTTTCTGTTATTTTCATCTAACAATACATGTTTTATCTTGAAAAATACCAGTTACGAAAGCCAGTAAAACATTACATGCCATGCTAATTCAAAAACATTAGTTCACTTTTCAATACATATATAAAAGCAGAATAATTTCGCAGGTGCCATTTTGAAACACAGCCTGCATGTGTTAGCACTAACAAAGTTATTTTAGATTAACGAAACAGCATTCATGTAAAAATTCCAATAGACTAATCAATCAAAAAAAGAAAGACAGTGTGCTCAGCAAGCTTGTCATTTCCTCCCTCTATTTATACATCACTTCCCTCTCTCACTTCCCCTTAGATCCACCACTTTCCTCTCTCATTGCCACTTAGATCCACCACTTTCCTCTCTCACTTCCCTTAGATCCACCACTTTCCTCTCTCACTTCCCCTTATATCCACCACTTTCCTCTCTCACTTCCCCTTATATCCACTTTCCTCTCTCACTTCCCCTTATATCCACCACTTTCCTCTCTCACTTCCCCTTAGATCCACCACCTTTCCTCTCTCACTGCCCAGTAAGATCCACCACTTTCCTCTCTCACTGCCCTTAAGATCCACCACTTTCCTCTCTCACTTCCCATATATCCACCACTTTCTCTCTCACTTCCCCTTATATCCACCACTTTCCTCTCTCACTTCCCTTATATCCACCACTTTCCTCTCTCACTTCCCCTTAGATCCACCACTTTCCTCTCTCACTTCCCTTAGATTTCACCACTTTCCTCTCTCACTGCCATTAGATCCACACTTTCCTCTCTTACTGCCAGTAAGATCCACCACTTTACTCTCTCACTTCCAGTAAGATCCACCACTTTCCTCTCATTGCCCCTTTAGATCCACCACTTTCCTCTCTTACTGCCCTCTTACATCCACCATTTCCTCTCTACTGTCCCCTTAGGATCATCCA
>CAJDSM010024936.1:0-15711 GCA_903981925.1 Ostrea lurida | reverse complement strand
ACAACCTCCTTAGGTCCAGGTCCTCAATTGATAATTGTGTTTAGACCACAGTCAACAGCTTACTGAGCTGTGTTCACAGTAGGGGTGGGGTAATTGGAAAATAGTAATTGTATTGAGTGTAATTGATTACTATATTTTCAAGTAATTGAAGTAATCTTGTAATTGAAGTTTTTTTCAATTACAAGTAATTATAATTCAATTGATTACATTGCAAAATAAAATGTAATTCCAATTACTTTTCAAATTATTCTCCAATTACATCATACTAAGTAAGACAAATCATACAAAATAAAATCTTAAATTTCCCTTCTACCATTTTTCTCTATAAATTTTACTTTAAAGGACATGTGAACAATACCAAAAACACTACACAACAATCAGAATATGTAATGTGATAACATCCCTGCACATTTTTCCTCATCACTTTCCCATCTGTTTCTAAAAGCTATTCCGTTTTTCAAATGAGCTGATAAGACGCGTGACCTTCAATATGCATACCTGAAGGCCTCTAAGATCGGAAACCTTCGGTGTGACGTCAGATATGGCTTACCAGCTGCAGAGCGTGCTGTATTATTCAACCGAAGAAAGAATACTAAATTATTTTCATCTTTTATCAAAAAAACAAATCTGTTAATTGGCACTAATGGTTTTAGAGTCCATGGAATAAACATGATTTTAGTATAAGCTTAGAAATCCCATTCCTGTTTCTAAACAGCAAATTTAGTGTAGCAGAAATGGTGTACTGTGTGGTTTATAATTGTTCTACTCCTCTTCAAATGTAGATAATAATGTGTCATTTTTTTTAGTTTTCCAAAAGACAATGCTTGTCAAAAAATATGGATTCATTATTTCAAAGGATGAATTTTGTTGTGACAAAACTAGTAGGATTTGTGGTAAGCACTTTTCACACATTCAATACTTAAGACATCTATCCATATTAGCTGAACTTGGGTACCAAATGCCCATACTCAGCTAAACGAAGATGCTGTGCCTGACATCCCGTGGTAACAAGCTGTGGATAGTACAATTACTAACACAAAAAATATCATCCATCAATGTGGAGCATACAGAAAAAGACGAAAGTTAGAGGTAACTATCTTAGATGTGATATTATAATTATATATATTATATATTATTATATATATATATATATATATAATATATATATATATTATATATATATATATATATATATATTATATATATATATATTATTATAGTATTTTCCAAAATGTATACATTTAGTAATTCAATTCTGTTAATTTATTGTTAAATTGTCAGGTGTTAGAAGAATGTAATGAAGGGAGAAGAGATCGAAGCTTTAGAATCTGATGATTCATCTCATGATCTGCAAGTTGACATTTTAACTCCTGTTACTAGCTCCTCTCATTCAGAAAGTAACACTGGGGATAAATCTGTACAAGCATCCTTCCGACACAAGTTTAAAAGTCAAAACGCCGAACAAGGGGGGATACAAGCTTGAAAATTCGTTCATCAACTTTCTACTTCTGAATCTCAAGTCCAGTGTAACAACATTCTCTTGTGTCACAAATGCCATATACAATCTCGAATAATAAATTAAAGATGAAGTTCCATTTTGAGAAAAATGAAAAATTCGAGAGAAGCGCGCCAATTTGAGACAAAATGAAGAGGTTGAAAAAATGAAGATGTTGAAGCGGATGATATGAAGGTCATATTACTGACAGAGATGAAGATCTAGATTTTAGTCTGAGTGACTATGAAGAATCGGAGTTTGAAAGAGGATTGATGAAGAGGAAAGATGTAATTACAGATTAGAACAACAGAAAATCCATCCGAGGAAAAATATTACATAATCTCTGAAAGTTCCCTTCATAAGCTGCTGTCCATATGTCAAGTATGTTGTGGTCAGTGCATTCCTTTTATTGAATACAACAGAGGCAGCATGATTATCAACTATTTCTAACATTTGAGAATGGTCACACCAATAAATGGCAGTCAACAAGCAACACACAAAAAAAATTGCCAATGGTTCAATTTACATTTAGCAAGTGCAGTATTTTCAGTTGGAAATATCTTGTCCAAGATCTCATGCTTTTTGATCAGTTGAAGGTGCTAGTACCTAGTACCCGAAGTGCATACAAGACTTCAAAATTGCTACAGTGTTTCCTGCGGCTGTCTAGGTTACATATACTCACAAAAGGCTGACCTCTTTCAATCATTGCGAGGTAGATTTACTACTAGTAATTACTTATAACATGTAACAATATGAAACGTTTTAATTTTTATATCACATATTAATTAATAAGCATAAACTTACATATATATGTGCCTATATACATGTATTTATATACAGATAACGTCCCGGGTTGTACTAGGAGATCATGGGAGATGCAATTCAACCGGAATACAGTGCAAATATTTGCAGTTATTCACTCATGGATCTCGAGTCAAATAAAATAGCTGATGTACAGCTAGTTCATGTAATATACCACTTAAGTAATTGATAGATTAACGATTCCATGCAAACATATTATTCGTATAGATGTTATGAACATAAAAAATTTCAGAAGCAATGAGGTGAAGGGTAACAGCATATGGAGTTACTTGGTCTCAAACGCGGATTACAAGTTTATGGAATTGAACCACATTCTTGTAGTGCATGACCTCGTACTGACCGGCATGTTCATGATAAATCATACAGGAAGAATGAGAAAGCAGAAGTAAATCATTATTTTGATTGTCTGGCACATTGCAAAGGCTACATGTACATAATGTTTTGTTTTAATGTACTGTACATGTTTAATCTTATTAGCCATTGGTAAATATTTAAAGTTCGGGGTTTCCTTCTAATAGGAATATAAGAAAACTGGAAATGCAGGCAAAAAAACGTGAGGTGGTAAAATTCGACCATGGATTTAAAGGTATTGCCAATCATCCTACTGGGTTTGCGGCAATGCAGTGGGAAAATGGTCAACTTAAAATTGATAAGTGGAAGTCCAATCAGTAACAACAACAATAGATGTGCCTCATCACGAAATTTGGAACTGTATGCCCCGAGTGTGAACAGAATGGAATCTGAACCCCGAGACTGGATGCGACAAGGTAATAATTTCTTTAAATACCGAATGTAAAATCGCGTTATAATAATTATTTTGTTTTCTTTTTCTCATAAACCTTTAATTTTGCATGATATGCAAGTCAAGATGTCATAAAAATGGTGAAAGAAATAATAGAAGTCCCCTTCACTGCGCTGACTCCGAATTGTCTATGTGCATCAGAACGTATGGCTTGAAGTTTTCCATTCGTGTTAATCATTATGCCCAAACGAGTACCCACTTCTTCTATACACCAATGTTAGCAAGGTACATAAAACATGAACAAGATTGTTTATCATAACATTTTCAACAATCAATAAGTATTAAAAACCACAAGAAGTTTCATGTTTCTTTTTTTTATTTGTATTAGACTTTGTGTTGCTGTACTTCATTACAATGAAATGGCACACGGAGACAATCCATGCACTAAGGGAGGTGTGCACAGCAGTGGCAGGTAATTTACCCGAAGGCAAAAAAAGGACAAGAACTGTGTCGTAAAACCTCCTCAGGGTCCGGCAACATTTGGTATGGTACTGTATTAAAAACATCTACATTGAAAATATATTACAAATATTATTGAAATTACATTTATTATTTAACATAATTTCCTTTTGGAGTACATCGGCGATTTACCAGACAAAGTTTTCCCCTGAACGTCACTTTACCCATTACTAAAATTTGCTTATGAGATTATGTGTTTGGTCTAATAGCAAATTAGCCTCAGCCATTAACCCTCAGCATGACTAATTTGACAAACACTGAACTTGGTGAACAAAAGAGCATCTAGATTATAACACTAGTTTTAATAGTGTCTATTCACTGGACGTGGATATTTGAAACCAACATAAGATTCAGATGGGAAAAAAAAAGTTTTAAAGCCCCAACGGGGAATTCTATTGCAACTGCACATGCTGGAATTACTTTTCTTCTGCCTTTTCCAAGTACATGCCAGACCAATCGCGTAACTTTCTATAGGCTAAAATATCTGTACAGTCTGTAAAATAGAATTTACTTACATAAAATTCACCTGGGCCTAATGATTTATTTTTAAAATGTGATGTGAAACTGAACATTTAGTATTTGTAATATGAAATGAAAAAGATTCTTACTTAATGTATAGGTTCGTTATCATCTATAAGGACCATCATTCTCTGTAAATTCATACAGGGACACGCAAAACATCAACATTCACGACAATTTCCATGGAAACCCTCATGTCTGTGATGCATTAAAAAGTTTTGGACTCAATTTTCTCTATAATTTGAAGGCATATTCAATACAGCATAAACATTCCTCTCCTTTCTTCCCATAATTTTGCAATTTTCACAAGTCACACTGTAATAATTAATGATATGAAAAATTAAAAAAAACAAATCAAATACTGCTGCTTGCTTTATTTAGATTGATAAATGACAGATCTAATCTTACCATGCTAGGTTTGTCGTTCTGCTGCCTTGGGTTGCTGCATTTCCTCATAAATATTTATCTTCTACATCAGCTTCAGAGTCTTCAGATGTAATATATTTAATGGTGGGCATTATTTCTAATCAAAGGTTCACAATATATGGTAATTTCATCAGGAAGCATCCACAAATTTGTCTGTAAGTCCTCACCATTGGTATGTTTAACTGTAAGAGCCGATTGGCTTTTTTGTATCTTCTGTGACGTATAGCCACGCGTTGTAATCCTTATCTCATTAACAGATCGGCAACTCGGAGATTCGGCTTCAGCTGGACTCTATTTCAAGCTGTGTGTTCTTATCTGATGCTTCGTTAAAGGAGAATACTTGTAGAAATTAGATTTTTTTATAAGAAACATTTGGAGAAATATATGATTTGTGGTCACATTCCTATAATATGCAATTATCAAAATTATTTAGCATAAATTAATTTGCTGTTGGTTAGAAATTAAATATTAACCGTTCGGGAAACATCATATATACCACATAATCTTTTTATTTGGTGAAAGCAGTAATTTGTGGAAATCAGCAGAATAAAATTTCCTATCATTCAATTTTTTTCAAGGAAACACTTGTCAAAATACCTGCAAACATCCTGATCATTCGAAAGACTTTTCAGTGTTTTGTTGGGAAAGATTTAACGCCCTGACCGCTACAGGATGAAATGACTTACACCCTGTTGAAAGCTATCATGTAAAATGCAATGGACATAATCTTTAAGTATTCATCGGCGAAACATCTACACTTCATTTACTTATACACATAACTATATCTTGTATAAATTATGGGGGTTTTTTTGTTAAAATAAAAAAAAAAATTTTTGGGGAAGAAACGAAAAAAGGGGAAAACAGAAATGGGGTTTTTAATTTTTAATTAATTTTTACCTTTTCGGTTTGAGCATCACTGAAGAGACATAATTTGGTCGAAATGCGCATCTGGATGCATCAAAATTGGTACCGTAATATGATTATATTAATTTGTAAAATTGCAGTAATTGTAATTGTAATTTAATTGAAGATTTGGCAAAGTAATTGTAATTTAATTAATTACTTTTGGTGTAATGATCCATCCCTAGTTTATCAGACAAACGGTTCCTGTGTGTTGTGAACTGTGAGATTCACTCTGCTGAAGACCCTTTCACTGCAGAAGCAGAAATGATCAATGATTCTACAATGGCCACAACCTTCCTGAGTTTGGAAACTTTTCTCCAATTGTTTGGTTTGGCATTGGTCAGGGTATACAGCAGGTCTTGGTGTGCATACTTCCATACTACCAGCACTTCTGAAAAAACTCCTTCATATCACTCCATTCATGTAGTGTCAGATCCTCATCCAAGTGGAAATGAACTGCTGGTGGTAGAAATGGCTGCATCCCCATAGAAGGAAAGATTGCTTTCATCTGCAGTACTTAGGTTGAATTCTCCATCTTTCCTCCAATTGGTTGTGGTGTCAAATCTGTCAATAAATTCAATTCCTGGCTGCTTTAACGGTCCTGTAGAGTGGCATCCTTCCACTACTATCCCATCCTTGTGCAACGGATGATGGCTCGGCTCGTGAATGGGGATCCTTTCTTTCATCTTCCTAAGTGTATAAATATTGTGCTGTTACTCTTGGTTTCAATGAATAAGATATGTCTACATCTTGCCTTTCAAATGTCGCTGGTAAGGGAGGCCAAGGCAGTACATACGTCACAGAGAAGATGAATGAAAGTAGAGTTTTTCATAATTCTTAACATCTTTCAGGAGCTTCAGCGACGTTAAGGAAGGCTGCATTAATATAAGTGCGATAAATCAATGTTCTGTACAAAATCACATGTTTGGCTTGTAAATTAAACAAACTGTTAGCATCTATTGTAAGACAATGGTTCAACATGCAAGGCAAGGCAACGGCAATGTCAATGAAATTGAAATCATCAACGTGCGGACTGTATATGAGAAAAAAGAATAGAAGAATCATACGAGCCCAACATCCAAGTGCCAAGTGAATTTGCTGCACAAGATGCCTGAGTGTGATTTTATTTATGGTGATAAATAATTGTGATAATGTTTTTTCTGATGACAGTTTTTAAACGATTCATGTTTGATATTTTTGTGAACATTATTTTTGTTTTCCATAATATTTATAAAAACCATCCAACAATTAAGGTATTAGAGCTTTGTAAAAATAATCTATGTTTGGCTAAACATAAGCATGGTGTGTTTGATATTACATGTGTTTCTTTACAACCTATCTCATTGAAATGTATTTCAATGTACTAAATAGTAGCTAATATGAGGTAATAGTAACTAGTATGATGACAACTGTCTTTTACTATGATAATAAATAGACTTGTAGTTAATTTATCATGCACTTAACCCTATCTATGTCATATGTTAAAATATACGCACTTTTGTTTTTGTGTTAAATTATATGCACTTACTTAAATTATATGCACTTTTCTTATTCTAAATTATATGCACTTATATTTTAAATTATATGCACTTCTTTTGTTAAATTATATTGTCAATGATTATATTCTTGAGAGGTGTAATAGCAAAGTATAAATTAAATAAAATGCTTGTTAGTATACATATTGTTCTTTATTTCACAAGGTTGATTGAAAAGTTTAAAAACAAGTCAGCAGGTTTTAACTTTTAAAGAGGCTAAATGATCATTCTATAACTATCATAGTGAAATTCAATGAAAGTGCCCCTAAATTGCTTTGCGGCGAAAAGTGCCCTTTTTAACATGTGATATTTGTGCCCTCTCTAGATCCTAGATTTGATACTAAATACGAAAGTCCTATCACTTGCCATTCAAAAGTTATGGCCAATGTTAAAGTTTTTGAAAAGTAGGTCAAACTTCAAGGTCAAGGTCAGGAGGTCAATACGTTTGGTACCCACGGAAAGGTATTGTCATATGGTGAAACATACATGTGAAAAAATATACGACAAGTCCCATCACTTGCATTCAAACAAGTTATTGGCCAATTTTAAAGATTTTTGCGGACAAACGGACAGACCAAAAACTATATGCCTCCTAATGCGAAGATTCTGGCGGCACAAACATGTATCTCTTGTTATAAGAGTAAATTGCTGGCTGACCAAAGACACAGACAGCTTTTGATGTCTTTTATTGGCCAATACCACGACAAAAAGTATTTTCAAGATATTATAATGTTTAACATTAATGATTTTATTATGTTAAAAAAAACAACCCATATATATCGTTGGCCGTCGCTCGATATTTATTTGTTATAAATCCATGTTTTCTTCGGGTGTGCTATGAAAATTTTTCCTAACACAGACAACAACAGACTCAATATACATATTTCAAATTCACTTTCGTAATAGAAGTCATCAAAACTAATGTGTATATTCAGTAAATAATATTTATTTATTTTCTATATAGAGAAAACGCTCAACATAATTGATATTTACTCCGAGCGAAAAAATATTGCCGGTCAATATTTTTTAAAATATTAACCGGCAGAGAGTTTTTTCCCACCTTGATTGTGACAAGAAGATTGATCTATTGTGACGTAATAAAAGCCGTGCGATTACAAAGCAAACGTGACGTCACAATTAAAAAACAAAGATAACGTTTTTGAAAGCAATCATGGCAATATTCTCATTGATAGCATCGAGATCAAACGATCAGTGGAATAAACTATTAATGGAGAGAAATAACCCATGTTTTCTTAATGTAATCTTGTAAAGGAAATTTTCAGAGGACCGAAAATCAACTATGCTGAGTGTTTTCTCCATAAAGAGAGGATATAAAGACGATTCCAAACTATTTCACTGATTCGTTTTGTTTTTCATATAACAAAACAATTATTGACTGGGGTTGAGGGCAACATTGATTATGTTAGTCCCAAGGGACGGAATATTTCCCGACGCGGAGCAGTCAGTTTCCGGGAAAAATGCAGCCATGTTGAGCACGCTTTACACGATGAACGACGAACTGTAGCTACAATGACTTTGTATACATATACGTTGCGATACCAGCAAACAAATTATGGTAAATATAATATGAATGTAGAATTTGCACATTTGAAAGTATATAGTTATGCTTGCTTTATATTTTTGAGAAGTGCAAGCCTATATCTAGATTGTAAACAATGACGCAAAGATTGTGTTTTTTGATATGCAACTTGCAAGCTTAGTTCATGTTATCATCGTTTACCGAAAAGTATTTCATTGTTACTAGGCAAATGATTTAAGTAATTTTTGGTTTAATATGCTTCATTTTCTGGAATAATGTACATTTTGCTAAATTGCTAGACTTAGAGACTTAATGTGAATTGTTATTTTGATTTCAGTTAATCTTTTCTGCTTACATCTGGAACCATATGATGAACAGAATAAACACTATGGTATGTAGAAATGAATTCATGTTCATGCTGGTAACCATGAAGTTTTAAGTTGAGGAGGAATAAATTTAAGACCATCATTGTTTCTAAGTGGATATGAGTTTTGTGGAGGGATGCGAGCTGAGGCATCTAAAGTTCTTGAAGATATTGGGGAGCTATACCAAAAGCTATTTTGTATAATAAGATAAGTTTATGAACTTTTCTTCTAGTGGCTAAAGTATCCCAGCCTAATTCAGTATACAGTGCTGATCTAGAAGAATTCATTCTCATTGCCATGATTATTCTTGCAGCAGTAACCTGAACATTCTCTAGTAAATTGGCTTCCCTTTCTGTCCCACACTGAATTAGCATACTCTAGAATTAGATGAATAAAGGAAAAGTAAATTTTTATTAAAGATTACCTATTCAGAGTATATTTCAGCATTATATTTCAGCATTCGCAAAATGTTTAGTCTACTTGATGCCTTTTCATGAATATCCAAGATATATGACCTCCAACTGCCATCACACAATTAAGAATTAATGCCAGTAATTTAAATTTTGACTTATATTGTCATTTTCTAAGAGTTCTGCACTGACAATTTCAGGACCATTATAGCCAAATGTTACTTTAGGATGAGAAATGCTTTTTTTAGTGATATCTAGATTGATGTTGTTTGGGGATTACAATCCACAACCTATTTCATAGACCATTTCTTTATTTTCTCAAGATCACTAGCTAGATCAATAGTTAGTGAATTAGCTGTACTTATTGTATCTTCATCAACAATAATATGCAAAGAAGTGTCATCTGCAAATAGTCTAACACTATTTGATAGATCATTTATATATAGCAAGAACGCCAGAGTTTGTAATTCTAGAAGAAGAAGTAAATCCATCTAAGACAACTTCCTGAGATCTATTGGATAAGTAGTTTTCAACCCAATTAACAACCTGTTCAGACATACCACACTGTTTTAACTTAAACAGAATACCTGTACTTTGATGATTTATTTTACAAGGTTTATATAACGAGATAATTAACTCGTTATAACGAGACACTAACTCATTAAAACAAGATAATTAAGCTATCATACCGAGATAATTTAAAACTCGTTAAAACGAGATAATTAACAACAGCCTTCGGCTCAGGTGAGCTAAGAACTGTAAATACACAGTGCTTTTTTATGATGAGATAGTCTTGATTATTATACCTTTACTGATTTTTCACTATATAAAAATAGGTGGTTAGTATACAGTTAACATATATCACTGAGGGAGTTGTAACATAGAAATGCCTTGCTTTACCACGGCTTATTTCAAGCCACATATCGGCTTAAACGATTTTTCATCACAGGGGTTTATTGGAATACATTTACGTACATAGTACGCTTGGACTTTATCATTATGATTAAAAAAGCATCCCATTCACAAACAATCGCGTCTTGTATTGTAAAACAACCTCTGAATGTGCGTTTTTCTTAACATGTTTAAAAAACAAATCATCGACTGGCGGTGCGCTGATCGTTTTTACACATTAAATAGAGCGATTTATTTACAATATTTGTAATCGGCCAATAGTTAGAACATCCTTATACTGCATCACATCCCCCTTTTTTCAAATAAAGCCTTAGTATTTGTGAAAAACTTAATGAAATTTGGTGACCTACCTTTTGAAGCGACGATCAAACCTCCCGCTACTCATAACAGAAAGCTCTCGTCACGCGAAAATATAGCAGAACATTCCGTTCTGAGTTTCGAGATTACCCACCGTGTATTAGTTATTTTGCCTTGCAAGAAACATAAGTGTAAATATATCTATCAAATTTAAGTGATTTATATAGTAAAAGAAAGAAATAATATTTGTATTACGTATGACTGTGTAAAGCTTATCTTTCTTTTTTTTCAATATAGGACTGATTTGACTACAGATTGTTCCGTTTACCTGATCATGACTATGGGCTCACGACGGGTGTGACCGGTCAACAGGGGATGCTTACTCCTCCTAGGCACCTGATCCCACCTCTGGTGTGTCCAGGGGTCCGTGTTTTCCCAACTCTTATTTTTGTATTCTATTTGGGACTTACGAGATTGATCACTGTTCTTTATCTTTGCCTTTACATACATATGCATATACTGCACTCTTTAATTTGCAAAACAAAGCAGGAAATATCATGCTTGTTTCGAAAATGCGGACCGTCATGGCCAATTATGTGATCTCCGTAAGCGGTCGCACTTGCAGCCGTTTCATCGCGCGTTTCGTTGTAATTTACAATCCGGCGAAGCTCAAAACGATATGGTCTTACACCCAGCCATTCACTGCCACCTCTGCTCCCCTCATTCCTACTTCGTCAATTGGACCTGATACGGAATTGTCACTATCACTGCTACGCGAATCCATTGCATTTGACATGATTGTTGTTCTGGAGATGACGTCAGTTTAACGAATTCACGCAATCTCCTAAAAACTGGTAAGATTATGTCGCAAATAGAAAGTTATGGCTTTAGAAAGGAAGTGAACTTGTACTATGGATAAAAATAAATACACTTGACCTAGCTGCAAAATTGTAGCTCTCTGGAAAAAAGAAAAAAAATTATTGTTGACAGCCCGGTGATGCGTTACAGAAAAACTATTTCTAGTTACATGGATGCATACCTTTTTCAAGAGTGAGAGGACCATGACAATTCTGGGTCTATAGAGAGCGAGAGAATGTAGAAGAGAAGAAGAGAAGAGGTAAAGAGCGAGATAGAGAAGGCCCGTGGCGGATAGGCAAAAGAGAGACGATTTCGATGGGTTTGAATGTACCTATTATATTACACTAAAAGGTTCCTAACCATTTAACCTTTATCCCATGTCACAGAATTGTATTTAAGTTCATTTTTCCAGATCTTTTATAGGCAGAATAGGCCATTAATTTGCAAAATAATCTATTATAATTTTGTTGTTAAAAAAAGGCAGGATGCTTATCCTCGTCACTTAATACTTGTATAAGTGTATTTGAACACTAAGGTTTCTCTGCGAACACTCTCATTTGACGTATATATGTCAGTACCAAATGTACATAATAAGCATTGTGAATAAAGCTTTCGTTAAAGTCCTAAACTCGACCATCAGTAAAAATATTCTGCTACATGTAATTAGGTAAACTGCAAAGGTCTTTCGAATTTCTTGACACCTTCCCAAGAGAGTCGTATCGCACTCACAAACTAGTCAGCTCCTATATAGAAGTGATATGGTTATATGATTCTTAAACTTGCGTACCACGTTGATGGATGCTACTGGAAGATTCTCAGATGTCATGCCTGATAAGGTGCGGGTAATACCGGAAGTGAGATTCTTTATAACGACTTCTGCATATAGGGTTGGCTTTTGGTAATCCTGTGAAGTAGCATACTTGAGGCACGACGCGAACAATAAAAGCGCAGCCTAGGAGCGGCTGTTTTGAAATAAGAGCGAGACGGGCGTTGTTAGGTAACAGGCTAATATACAAGGCCAATCAAACAGAATGTTCCCGAAAGACCAATCTATTATTGACTTTGCACCTCAAAAACTGGTTTTGTTCAAAAACTAGTTTTACCATCCTCTCAGCCTGGAACCTTACATGGTCTGTGAATTAGTCAGACATACTTACTTATTTTATTATTTCTTTGAAAAAAGGATTTTTTACAACATCCAAACTTTATTTTTTCTTGGAAGAAACTGACCTGTACTACATTATAATAGAAAAATGGACAGCTATGATTAATATATGTCAGAACTGAAAAAAAGTATTAGCTATTAACTCACATATATAAAAATGTGGTAGATTTCAGAACTGCGGTTATGGGATAAGAGTTCTCTCCGTAAGAATTTGATATTAAGAATTAGTATTGACCCTCGAGATATTTATTGGTCGAGCAAGATAAGATGACTCCCAAATTACCATACCCATGTTATCGGAAACAACTTTTCTGCTACCTTTATTGTGTGATTAGAACACGTTTTCATCCGCCGCTCACCGCTAAAGTGGTTTATAAGTGTAGAATATTCCTTCCTATTAGTTAATAATACCCTGCGCAAGAACATTCAACATTTTAGTAGCATGAGCAATACGCGCGTTTTACAATGGATAGGGTGCCGTCATATATGATCAGTGGCCTCACTCTAATCATGCTCTCAATGCTCTACTGTTATCAACTTACATTTGTTCGTTTGCCTGATATTTTTACTCTGTAATCCAAAAAAAAGGACACTTTACATCAAAATCGAGTGTAGCGGCAACACGGCACTTCCGCGACAAAAGGAAAGGCAGGATTCGGTGCCATGGAAGGATTAAAGCATCCTCATAGCTGCATCAGGCTCACTAAACCGACGCCGTGAGCCATACGTATGTCCGGATACAAAAGGATATACGAAGGGTTACCCGTAGCTCAACAATCATAAGTACGAAAAATTAACAGGTCTAACAATGTCGGATGACGACAAGGCATTAGTCAACATAATGAACTAGTAGTTTTTGATTTGTACTCCGCAAACAAGGTCATTATCAGCGACCTCGTAAGAGAATTTCAGAAGAATAATGAACTTTAAACGAGGTCGTTGATTACCCAGTAGGCAACATCAAAGCTTTTTTTTTATTGTCCGGCCTCGCTTTTATGAAAAGTTCTACTGAGAATGGCGAATCTCAATTGCGTATCGAATTAATTGAGTAAAATATGCAAATATGAATCAGATCTGGTCAGATTCACTGTGATGTCCTATTATTTCGTGGTTCATTCAGGATAGTGATCAAACTGGAACATAAATTGTGAAAATTATAATTGTTTGATAATCATCTAATATACATGCCCTTACATTGCTTATAGTATGGGTGCAAGGACACGGCAGTATTTGATTTTTTGTTTATGAGACAAACTTCTGCTGCGGTCTGAATGATATAAAATCAAGCATATCTGCCAATAAGTAGGGACAAATATGGAGATGTTTTTCGACATAGGGATCCATACGCGAGTGTTGGAAGACATTTGAATCCTTAAGAGATAGACAATTAAAAAAAATTATAAATCTATAAGAATGACACGACCAAAAGTTCAATGCCCTTCAAATATCTGAGTCTTCTCAGCATAAAATACATAACTTTGATGTAAAGGGTGCAAAGTGCTGAAAGTGAGTATTCTCGAAACACAACAGAGTATACTCTTTCATCCAACGACCAGAACTTGTTCTCTTCCGCAGGGGTGCCGCTGTCTATTGTTTCAAAAAGCATACTCAGTGATCTGAAGGCACTGATCAATTTTAAATCTATCGTGAGGAATTGTTGTAATAAAATCGTGCGGAGACAATTCATACGGTTTTGACCTGCCTAAGGGTTGACAATTTGGAGACAAGAGTGTCATCGGCTAGAAGTTTGAAATAAAACCCGTTGGGGGTCGGGTATAGCAAATAGCCGATCCCCTCAAGTAATCCCCTTGTAGGCTGTCGTTTAGAGGCGACGAATCAGGGGGTCCATAGAGGAGCGTACATAAGGTCATAATACCGACGAGCTCGCGAACTATCGGGACAGTACCGTCCCGGCTGTCCACGATGTCTAGGATGACGGCTCGATACTAATGAGATTTACCTCCACTGTTCAAGGGCCCTGAGCGCCAAGATGCGCACAGAGACTAACAATTTTACGCAGCCCTTCACCGCACATTAGGTTACGTCACCATATTGAATTAATGTAAGCATACATTAATCCCCCGAGATGGTGACGTTAACAATCTCATAATTTTAGATCATAATCCATCGTACTTACGTATTTGGCATGAAATAAAGACTATATTTAGCGTTTTTGAGAATCACCATAGCTTGATCATCATCTGGAAATATAGTAATGAACGAGGATCTCTGAAGTAGGAACTCTTTACAGTTGCTTAGTTAGTCTTAAGTTAGTAGGAAGACGATAGCTGAAGCTTTGGATAGAACACTTACCTGCGATTTCAGTCGATATATCTTTGTTGTAGCGCTTGTTTTATGCAATTTACGTTGCAAATTCCAAGTAAACTAATAAAAGGCTAATTCAAATATATCCTAAATGTGCTTCGAGAATATTGAGGTATTTCAAAACAGAAAGGTATGATTTGAAGAATTTATCTTTAGTCAGATTGCTTGGCAGAAATGAAAGTAAGGATTCCCATGATGGTTGAAGTTAACCCTAGGCTAATAGCTAACTCTGGACTGATGATTAGTTTAACACATTGTATTACTTCGCCAAGTTATATCTAAAGTACCAGTCCAAAACGCAGGGACTAGAATCTTCTCCCCTTTTTGATACAATTACTAGTGCTTAACATGTCAAACAAAACTATATATGTACCCAATCCAAAGTTTATCTAAGTTTTGTTAAGTGTGACCAGAAAACAGGGTCAGGTGTGGGATTTTGATAGTTCTGCATAGGTATTATGCAGTTATCCGATGTCAAGAAGGAGAAGAACATACCTTATAAAAACGTGGCCGGAGTCTAAAATGCAGTTACATTTCTCCGCTAAATTTCTTCTTTTCGTTTTACCCACAATTCCGGGAACAAAAGTGTTTATAATTTCTTCTTTCAAGCGCGTTCTAGATAACCTTCCTCTGCAGGTTGCTCAGATTAGATGCATGCAAAACTAACACACAATACTCTTTACCAGTGCTCAACGGGTTGTAATTGGTAAATAAGCATCGTATGATAACTACCAAAATATTAAATTACATATTACAGATTGTGGTGAATCCGAGATGATTATCGTGTCGCTTTGCGAATAATGTTCTCCGACCGCACTCTCTCTTTTGTAGTAAAATTCTAGGTGAGTTAGTATTCTGTACTCCGAGAACTAGTATCG